>PVKS010017925.1:0-41048 GCA_004027875.1 Aplodontia rufa
GCAAGTATCACTCAGTATATTAACGTCTCTATGTTTATTAGCAACCAGATATGGCACAGTATTGAACAACCAAGTTCTCTATAAAGATGAAACATGGGGCTGGAGCGGATTCAGCAGTTATGGCGCCTGCATGGCATGTGCAAGTACACGAGTTCAAACCCCAGCACCATGTACACAACAAAGTGTCAGAGCAATGAAAGCCACATGAAAAACTAAATAAAAAATTGATTCCCTCTCTCTCTCTCTCTCTCTCTCTCTCTCTCACACTGTCCCTCTTGCTTTAAAAAATAAATAAATAAAAGAGAGGAAAAACAGTGTCTGGGTGTGGGTCTTCTCCTTTCCTATTGACCTGGAGTCACTAGGCTATCAATTAGTCTTCCTCCATTACTCAACAGCCCTCATTGACTAAGAAGGCCAAACTTCCCCAGGTCCAGACATGAGCACAATGGGGCCAAATTATTATATCAGCTCAGGAGCTGGTCCATTTCTTGGGGAAAACCTAGTAGATTGATGAATAGAGGATATATCATCCTCTTTATGAGTCAATATGAGAATATGAGTGTGTAGGCCCAGGGGCCCTGGAAATTGGGGTGCAATTTCTTTTCTCTTTAATGTCACCATAAGTATCCCAATCAACAGTAGTTTGCTTTCCAATCTTCCTGGCATACTTAAAATCCAGAGACAAAGCAAGCATCCTTCTATTTCCCAGTGGTGAGAACAATGTCTCAATTTCCAAAATGGATCATAGACCTAGTAATTAAGCCATAAACTTTGCAACTTACAGAAGAAATTATGAGGTCAACACTCCAACATATAGGTTTAGGCAATGTCTTCTTCAGTAGAACTCCCAAAGCTCAGGAAATAGCATCAAATATTAATAAAAGGGATGGCATTGAGTTGAAAAACTTCTGGAAAGAAAAGGAAATAAGACTGGAAAGATAAAACCTACAGAATGGGATAAAATATTTGCTAGCTAGTTTGTGCACAGAATTAATGTCCAGAATAAAAAAAAACTCAAAAACCTTCTAATTAGTCATCACTCAGTATTCATGAGTGATAGGCTGCAGAACCCTACCCCCACACACACACACATGTACCAGAATGCACAGATGTTTAAATATCTTGTGTAAAGTGGTGTTGCACTTTCACATAGCCTCAAGATATTCCACTGTATACTTAAAACGTCTCTAGATTATTTAGAACACCTAATACAAGGAACATGCTTTGTAACTGGTCATTACACTATAGTGTTTAGGGAATGAACACAAAGTAAAAGTCTGTTCATGTTCAGCAGAGATGCATTTTTTTCCAAATTCCATTTTGGTTGGTTAACTGATATAGAACACATACATACAGAGAACTGAATGTTAGTTTCTTTTGCTTTCCATTTTAAAAGTCCTTGGAGATATCTGTTCACTTGAGTTAGTAGCACAAATTCCTCTGAGATTTTACAGCCATGCCACATATTTATAGATAGGGGAAAGGATTTCAGTGTCTCTTTGATCATGGCTTGAGGAAGATACATATCTAACAGATGATCCCACAGCTCAAACCCAACAAGTCCATGGCTTCAGAATTTTAGTTCATCTGCTAGCAAAGACAAGGATGGTGCCTCTTTCCACATGTAACTGATTAAAAAGGTAGACAAATATGCTCATTGTATTGACTCTGTGCTTTGATTGCTTCCTGTTCACAAATATGCAAATAGTCTTACAGAAAAGTAAGAAAACAGTAGGGTGCATATTTATTTCAAAGCATTTACTCTCATGAGGTAAACTTTATCCTTTGTATTTTTAAAAGCTTGATTTAAAAGTACTAGAATTATAATAACCAATATTTCATCTTAAAAATCTAATAATGTACATCTATCCCTTTAAAAATATTCATAGAATTATAATTGAACAAGGTTCTATAACATTTCTTTGCATGTACAATGAACTGCTCTCTCATTCCCTGTCTCTGAAAGACCTCTGCCCTGTCTTTAAGCTGGCATCTATCACTCCACACTTCGTGGGTAGCAGGAAATGTCTCTGTAGATATTCAAAAAGAGAAAGGTAGACATCAGGTGATAATTCTTTCACATAACTCTCCACCAAATAACACCAATTTACTAATTACTCTCTAGTGTGCATGAAAATGCTATTCCTAATATTTTACACATGAATTTACTATCATACTTCATATTCAATCAGCTATTGTTTTATTCAGGACACATATCAATTAATCCCTTCTATTCAATAGTTTTATTCTCTAAATATCTACTGTTTCTTTAACCTCACTTTATAAAATTATACATATCACTATTTTTACATCTCTTAAAAATACTCCATTCCTCACAGCTTCATTAATCATGGTCTATTTATTGCCTAGATTTCACTGCCAAATTACTAGAAGTAAAACACATCCAACCCACACTGCTTACTTTTCCATTCATTCCTCAAGCCACTGGTTTTTCCAGGGGTGCTAATATGCCCTTAGTTGCATTTGATTTTTCAAAATCTTTTCCAGATTTGACTGCTTCAACAATTGGATGCTATCATTTTGCAAAAATAGTCATAGAACCATATTCCCTTGATTTTTTAGTTTCTCATGAACTTGTTTTTCTGTCTTGACTTTAGGGAATGGTCTTTTTCAAAAACTTCCATGGAACTCTGTCATCATTATTTTTCTTTTAAAGTCTGTTATCTAAAGTGATCCATCCTTGCTGTTGAATGGAAATGATACATCTACAATGATAACAGCTATAATATATATTCCCAGTAAAATCTGGAGATCTGTGCATAGAGATTCACATCTACAGGGCCACTTCAGACTATGGATGTCTTTAAGTAAATTTAATTCACTCATTACACAACAAAATATATAAAAAATTCAGTGTACTGATATTTCTTAACATTTTAACTCATAAAATCAGATGGAGCTTAAAAAGCTATAAATGCGTAGTTATGTGAAAATATTTTATTGGACTTAATACAAAATGCTGATATATTTGTTAAATGTCCCTATATATAAATACTAAGTGAAAATTATAATTTCACTTAATGTATTTTCAATAATAGAGACCTTATCCATTACCTTAGAAAATTTCCCTAATGAAAATAACTTTAAATATTTTTGTATAACAATATATTTTATTACTTCTATAGGATGTGAGTTTGTAAAGAGAAATGCTACAAATCCAGGACAACATGAAAATCCTCAGCAACTTGACATCCAAATCTCCAAGCTTCTTCTTGACTGGCATTCCTGGCCTAGAGTCTGCCCAGGCCTGGATCTCCATTCCCTTCTGTTGTCTTTATGCCATTGCCCTCTCTGGGAACAGCATGATCCTATTTGTCATAAGCACCCAGCAGAGTCTCCATGAGCCCATGTACTATTTCCTCGCTATGCTGTCAGCCACAGATCTGGGTTTGACGGTTTCCACAATGTCCACAACCTTGGGAATCCTCTGGTTTGATGCAAATGAAGTCAGTCTCAACAGTTGCATTGTCCAGATGTTTTTTCTTCATGGATTTTCTGTCATGGAATCTGGGGTGCTCGTGTCTATGGCTTTTGACCGCTATGTGGCCATCTGTGACCCTCTCAGGTACACAACAATACTCACTAATTCCAGGATCATTCAGATGGGTCTCCTAGTGACTATACGTGCTGTCGTATTAATAGCACCACTACAATTACTCCTTAAGCCTCTCTCTTTCTGTCAAATGAATACCCTTTCCCACTCCTACTGCTACCATCCAGATGTGATTAAATTAGCATGTTCAGACACTCGGGCCAATAGCATTTGTGGATTAGTTGCTCTCATCCTGTCCACAGGGATAGACATGCCATGCATTGTCCTGTCTTACATCTTGATAATACGCTCTGTCCTCAATATTGCCTCATCGGAGGAACAGCAGAAGGTCTTCAGCACCTGTGTCTCCCACATTGGAGCAGTAGCTATTTTCTACATCCCCCTGATGAGTCTGTCCTTGGTACACCGCTATGGTCAGTCAGCCCCCAAAGTGGTTCATTCAATGATGGCCAATGTATGCCTGCTTCTGCCCCCTGTGCTCAACCCTGTTATCTATAGTGCAAAAACAAAACAGAGTCACAAGGCTATACTTCATCTGCTCCCTACTAAGTAAACAAAATTAATACTTTTGAGAAAAAGCTGCCTATTTGGCATTATTTTCATGTTTTCATTTATTCAATATTTAGTAAATATTTCCACATTTTCAGTATATATATATATATATATATTATATGTGCTAATATATATAGTATATAATTTTGTATGTAGATATAGATTTTAAGGTAATTGCAAAGAAAATTCAATGAGACAGTAGGCAGAAGTAAAAGCAGAGAAAGCCTCTGGGAGGGTGCTCCATACTGGCTGCAGGATTCTGACACCAAAGAAATCTGGCGCACAGCCATGGAAGAAATCTGGTTACAATCACAAAGCCCCATTTTTTAAAAATGCTCAATTCATTATTCATTTTTCTTATGTCTTGCACTATTCAAAAATAGTGGCCACAAGAAGGTGGGGAACACTACTCTTAAAGAACTAACAAGAGGAGCTCAGTGGTTACAGTGCTTGCCTGGCATGTGCAAGGACCCAGTTTGGAACACCAGCACCACATACACAACTAAGTGTCAGAGTAAAGACAACCAACTAAATAAATTTGTGTGTCTCTTTCATTCTCTCTCTCTCTCTCTCTCTCTCAGTATCCCTCTTTCTCTCTCTTTAAAAAAAAGAGAAAGAAAGGAAGGAAGGAAGGAAAAGGGAAACAGGAGAAACAAGACAGGACAATTTGAGAAAATAAGAACAAAATCTGATTAATGTAACAAGGCAAGATTATTTTTAGGAGACCATCAAAAAATAATGATCCAAGAGAGTGGCTTAAGTTCAGAGAAATAAGATAACTGCTATGTAGTGGAACTTCGGTACATGGTATGAGCTTGAATGGAAATGATAAAGGCAAGAATTCATGTGTTCCACCAAAGCATTGAGGATTGGCTACAACTAAGTTGCAAAACTCTTAAATTCTGATTTGTGAAGTTCTGTTCAAGGAAGAAAATCAATCCCGGAAGCATAGTTTCTATGTCAAGCAGGTGACACTCAGAGAGTGACCCAGGCTGCATAGTCTGGGGTGTTGTCAGCCTATTGTTGTAGCTCCAGTGTACCTCCTCCAAACATCATTACCATGCTGATTTGCAGACTGCAGCATTTGCATCTCTGTTGCTTGCTGTGATAGATTCCAAGCTTCTAAAGGACATAAGCTGTACCTCATTTATTTATGTATCCCCCAGATTTCTAAGGGTGAGGCACATAGTAGGTGTTCAATAAATAATTGTTGAATTTTGAGATGAAAAGATTAAGGATCACTGCAAAAAAACTGAGATACCGGAATACTAGTTTTTAAAAGATAGCTTTAGCCAGGCGCAGCAGTGTGTAACTGGAATTCTAGCAACTTGGGAGGTTGAGGCATGTAGATCACAAGTTCAAGACTAGTGTGGGCTACTGAGCAATACCCTACCTCAAAGTAAATAAAAGGATGGGATAAAAGTAAATGAAATGAAATAAAAACAGAGGTCATGTAAAAAAGAAGATAGGATGAAGGACTCATTTCAAGTATGAACTGTTCTCAAAAATATTGAATTCCAAAGTACACCAGGAGAATACCACAAATGTTTCGAGAATTCCCCCAAACACACAAATACAACTACCTAACCATTGAGTGATTCTTAAATATGGGTTTACATTTTAATTTGTGATACTTATACATTCATCTATTGTAATACCTGTGTAGGATCATTACATATTTCATAGGGCAAGTTGTTACTGTATGTATGCAATCTTCTTAAATTTTTCTGTACATCGAGTGCAATTTTAAACCTATAAGTAGTGCAAAATATATCCTCAATAAATCTTTGAACCTAGGACAAATGTCAAGTGTGAATTTCTCTTCTTTACAAAGGTACATTTTTACCTTCAATAAAAATATCTTTCCCTTAAAATGTCAATTTTTATACTGAGAAAATCTGTATTAACCTAACATTTATAGATTTATTTCAGAGCAAACATTCTGAATAGAATTAGTAATTTGATAATAACATCTTCATAGAGGAATACAGCATGAGTACTTTATTCAATGTAATAATATACATGGTTAAGAGAAGAGGCTTTAGAAGCATATATTCCTTCATCTACACATAAATAAATGTGAGATCATTTTTATTTAAAACTTTGCAGCTTAGAGACAGACACATAGCAATCTCTGTCCTCGATGTGTTATATTCAACATCCTCACATTACAAATTAGCAGCTATCATTCTACAATTACATATCTTGCCTAAATATAAAATGCAAATATCTATTTCATAGGAATCCAAAGCAGTCCACTACTATAATAACCTATTAGTAGAAAAGTAAGAGAATGAAAATTATGTCATTTTCTGGCAAATGAAAGGAAATGGGGAATATCATGCCACGTTAGACATGCCAAATGCAGAAAGTCAAGGGTTGAAGGTTTTCTCTTATATATGGAAGCTAGTGAGAAAAGGAATTTAAAAAAATAGGAAAATAGAAGGGAGAACAAATTAGTAGAAGAAGAAAACGGGGAGGGAGTTATGATAAAGCTTCAGTACTTAAAGCAATATGGTTTAAGCACACAATTAGACCAACTAACTAATGAGGAAGAGCAGTCCAAAACAGAAACACCGCATTTAGGGAATGTATAATAAGCATTGAACCATAGAGTCATGCAGAAAAGATGATCTATTCCATGAAATTTCTTGGTTAATTGTACATTTACAAACAGGATAAATTTGACCTCCAGCTAAAACAATCAACAAAATTTATGTCAAATGAATTACCTATTTTTTTAAAAGAGAGAGAGGCACAGTGAGAGAGGGAAAGAGAAAAGCAATTTTTATTTAGTTTTTCATGTGACTTTCATTCCTCTGACACTTTGTTGTGCACATAGTGCTGGGGTTTGAACTCGAGTATTCGGGCATGTGAGGCAAACTTCATAACCGCTGAGCCACAGCTCCAGCCCGGATTACCCTTTTTTATTGGTTGATTTTAGGTATGCAGGATATACAATGACATAACTATAAAAGCGTGGAGCTTTACTTTTTCTAATTAAATCCCCAGTTTTTCCCCTTCCCTCCCTTTCTCCCACCCCTTTTTCTTTTTTCAGTTACATTACAATAGAATATGCATTGGCATAATTATAAAAGCTTGGAATATAATGTATTTTGACTCAGTTCCCAGTATTTCCTCTTCCCCTCCTTTCCTCCTGTCTCCTGTTCTTTTTAGATATACTTAACAATAGGATAAACATTGACATTTTTATAAAAGTGCGCAGTGTAACTTATTTTAATTCAGTCCCCAGTATTTATCTTCCTCGCCACTGTTCTCTTCCCTCTATTCTACTGATCTTTCTGTTATTTACTAATAGTTTTTTAAATTTAGTGACTTGTTGATATACATGCTGATATGATTCATTATGATATGTTCATATTTGAACATACGAAATTTAAGTCTGATTCATTCCACAAATCTTCTCTATCTCATTCTTCCTTCCTCCATTTCCTACCCCTTTGTCTATTCCTCTGTTCTTTTCCTTATTTTGGGTTGACTTTGACATATCAGAGGGAACATTTTAAAAGTCAATTTGAAATAAAACTTCTATCAATTACATAGGACAATATAGTTTAGATGATGGAACAAACGATGTTTTCGTAAATGGATTGGAAGACAAAATAATGGGAAAAAACAGAAAATAATGGGAAATTCTGTTAAACAAGAGACACTTTCAAAACAGTAGAATTGAAGACAGGACTTGTGTCCTATGTCCTGCATATAAAAGTAACTGCTTAAATTGATAAGAAAAAAAAAGAACATTGGCAAAATAAGAAAATGTTCACATGAGAATCTTCATAAGAAACTGTGAAGTGCTTTTAAACATATAAATGGGTGTACATCATTAGTAAGGAAAATGAGAACAAACATCAAAATCAGACAACAAACCCACAACAATGGCTAACATTAAAAATACTGATAAAACCAATTACTAATAAAGACATGTATGAAAGGGGCTCTCGCATCCTGCTGACCCAAACATAAGTTGCTACACACTCAAAAAAGTCTGACAGCATCTTAAATACCTCAGTAATTTCATTTCAAGAACATTATAAGTAAAAATGCCTATGAGCTCTATAAAACTCATTATAACCATTATGCGAACACAACTGAAGTGCCCAGAAAAAGAAGAATCGACAATTCTGGGTATATTGATACAATTACTAGAAATAAAATGAGCCATAGGAAACACGGATAAATCTCACACACATAATCTGACAGAAGACAGGCACAAAAGCATACATACTGCATCTTTCTGTTTATATGTTTACATATTATTATTTCACACAAATAAATTACAGGTAAAAAATAATCAGGATGTTTTAAATAGAAATAGTAATTACTTTAGGTGAAGGAGAGGAGAGTTACTGGGATGAGGTCGCAGAGGATACCTAGTAATTTTGTATACCACTATTGACAAATTACGGCCCATCCACTGCCCAATCTTATCCCACACCTGATTCTTTTTTTTTTTTTTTAAGAGAGGAGGACAGTGAGAGAGAGAGAGAGAATCCATTTTTATTGAGTTTCTCACATGGCTTTCATTGCTCTGACACTTAGTTGTGTATGTGTGTGCTGGGGTTTGAATCCGTGTACTTGCACATGCCGGGCAAGCTCCATAATGGCCGAACCACTGCTCCAGCTCATCCCATGCTTGATTTCATAAATTAAATTTAATTTTGGAACTCAGCCATATCCACTCGATGACCATTTTCATTCTGCAACAGGAAGTCGAGTGAGTAGTAAAGACTGAGAACTCTATGGCCTGAAAAAGCCTAACATATTTACTGGCTAAGCCCTTATAAAATAACAAAAAAAAGATAAAAAAACCACACAAAATCTTTCTGACTCCTTATACTATATCATTGGCTGGGCTGCAGTTATGTGTGATAAATCTCTCAATGGTACACTAAAGAAACAAATAGCTTATTCAGTCTAAGTCATTAGTTCTCTACCAAAATTTTATTTATGATCCAATATACCCTTATTTGTTCTCCATGATATATGCAGATGTATTTGTAGTGTATTAGGTGATACACACTGGGTAAAAAATTCAATCTTTGCCCTCAGCTCTGAAAACCTCCTTAAACTATCATGACATATCACTTGGAATAGAAGTAAATGTTACTCTGTATGTTAATGTTTCTATGCCAATTAGCAACAAGAGATGGCACAGTATTGAAAAACAACCACACTGCATTTCTTTCATCCTTAAATGATTTGCTTGCTGTCCATTTTTGCTCTTGAAAAATCTGCCCAAATGCTCAATGGGAGGTAATGGGAGATCTATGTATCTATAGTGCTTGAATTGAATCCTTCAGGCTTTCTGTCATTGAAATTTCCCAAACAAGAAAACAGGTATGATAATCAAACAGAAATCACACAAAAATAGCTAAATGAGGATCAAATTGATATTGATATCTAAGCAGACAAGAATTTCTTGCAGTGTGTGGCTTCTCTACAGAAGGGAAACACAATGGTTGGGTGTGGGTCTTCCCCTTTCCCATGCAACTAGAATAGCTAGGCTGTCAGAGTCTACCTCAATTACTCAGCAGCCCATACTGACAAAGGGGCCAATTTCCCAAGAGTCCAGCACCTTGACCTTATTACTCCACTGAAATAGCAAGTAAAAGAAATACACATGCACACAAAGACTTTCCATATATCTCAGTGTCTCCCAATAGAAACATAATGGACCCCAATTAATACATTAGAAATCAGGAGCTGATCCATTTCCTGGGGCAAAGTTGAAGAGAGATTGTTTAGAAAATGGATATATCATCCACCTTATTAGTCAATATTATAGTGTAGGTCTAAAAAACTGGAAGGCAAATTTTCCTCTCTCTTCAATGTCATCATAAGTATTCTATTTAATAGTAGTTTGTTGTTCAATCTTCTTCTATACTTAAAATACAGAGAAAATAACAAGTGTTGGCCTATTTCCCACTGCCAGGAACAATGTATAAATTTTACAAAATGGATCACAGACCTAGTAATTAGTCCAGAAACTGTGCAGCTTCATGAAGAAAATGTAGGGTTAACTCTACTACATACAGACAATGACTTCTTCATTAGGACTCCAAAAGCTCAGGAAATAATACCAAGAATTAATAAATGGATGGCATCAAATAAAAAGCTTCTGCACAGCAAAAGAAACAATAAAAAGTAAGAATAGAGAATCTACAGAGTGAGAGAAAATCTTGGCTAACTAACTATTCCAACAAAGGATTAATGTCAAGAATATATAAAGAACACAACAGATTTTCCATTTGCAATCATTACTCAATATCCACAGGGAACTGGCTACATGATCTCCATGTACACCAGAATACACAGATGCTTAAATCTCATATAAAAGGGTGTTGTATTTGTACATCTACTATGTACTTTGAATCATCTCTAGATTGCTTATAATACCTAAAGCAATGAAAATGCTATGTAAATAGTTGTTATACTATAGTATCCAGGGAATGATAAAGAAAAAATTCTGTTCATGTTCAGCAGAGATAGTTTTTCCAAATACTTTCCATCTACAGTTGATTGAATTCACAGATACAGAAGATGTGGAGAGCTATGAGTGGATAATTTAGTTTCTTTTGCGTTGCATTTAAATATCCCCAGAGACCTGTTCAGTTAGCAGCTGAAACCCTTCTGAGATGTCACATCTCTGTCTTTTATATCCATAGATAGGGAGCAAAGGATTTCAGTGTTTCATTGATCATGGCTCCAAGAAGATCCAAATCTAAAAGGTATAAGTGTTCATTGTTTTGACTTCTGTGTTTTGATTGCTGTCTATCCACAAATATGGAAATGAACATAGACAAAAGTCAGAAAATAGTAAGGCACATCATAATACAACATTATCTAATAATATACAGTTAAAAATTTGGAAAGTTTTTCTCAGATAGGATTAAATCCAAGGAAATTAGAATTTCAATAAAACTAAGGAAAGCTAGCATGAAAAGAATGGTAATGTGTAGACTACTTACAAGGCATACACTCTCATGAGGTGAGGTAAGCTTTACATTGCTACCTAGGATATTTGAAAGCTTGATTGAAAAGTACTAGGATTATAGTAACTAATATTGCTACACTTGGAATTTAAGTCTTCCTAGAATTGATTTAACTATGTAAATCTATTACTTTAAAATTTGTTTTAGAATTACATTTGAAGGATTTTCTATAACATTTCTTTTTCTGTACGGCTAACTGATCTCACTCCCTGTCTGCTGAAGAACTCCACCTTATCTTCAGTCTAGCATCTATCACTTCATACTTCTAGGACAGCAGGAAATCTCCCCCAAGTGACTCTCTCAACATAACCCTCCACCAAAATACCCATTTGCCAGTTTCTAATGCTGATGTAAATGAAGATCTTTATATTTTATCATGTTCTACATTCACCTACAAATATCATTAGTACTACATTATCAATTATCTCTCCTATATTTTCAATCTCTCCCTATCTACTGTGTCTTTAAAATTACTGTATAAAACTATGCTTTTCACAAAGGTATTTCCACTTTCAAAAATCCTCTATCTACAGGGCTGGAGTGGTAGCACAGCTTTTATGGCGCTTGCCTGGCATGCGCAGGTATGTGGGTTCAAGCCCCAGCACTACATACACAACTAAGTGTCAGAGCAATGAAAGCCATGTGAAAAACTAAATAAAAATTGATTCTCTCTCTCTCTCTCTCTCACTTTCTCTCTCTCTCCCTCTCTCTCTTTCTCTCTCTGCCTTTTAAAAAATAATCCTCTATCTACCTTATAGCCTTCATTAGTAATGGTTTATTTCTCTCCTTGCTTTACTGCCAAGTTACTAGGAGAAAATACATGATTACCCCATTACTTACTTTCCCATCCATTTCTCAAGCCACTATGGCAAGTTTGTCTATTTTTATCCTTCAAGTTCAAGTGCTTTGACAAGGGCCAATAATGTGCTCAAAGCTGCATTTGAACTTTTAAAATCTTTTCCAAAATTGACAGCTTCAGCAATTTGGCAATGCTGTTTTTGTAACACCAGTCACAGCACCATGTTCTCTTGCACCATGTTTTTCCTGATAAAGCTTCTGGTCTCATCTGATTTAGTGCATACAATCTTTTTCCAAAAAAAAAAAAGGTACAGAGCTCACTGATTTTCTCTTAATAGTCTACCATCTGAGATTGTCTTTCCATATTATGAGATGAAAATAATAAATAATACAGGATAACTTCAAAACCTATATTGCTGGGAAAATCTGAAGATCTATGTCTAGAGATCCACACCTATCAGGCCACTTAAAATTCTTGGAAGTCTGTTAAGTGGATTTATCTTACTCATTTCACAACAAATTATATTTAAAACAGAATACATTGACATTATTTTATATTTTTTTATTTTTGAGGTGCTAAGGATCAAATCCAAGACCATGATCTTGCTAAGCAAGCATTCTAAAATTGATTACATACCCATACCCTAATTTTTCTTAATTACCTTTAATCATAGAATCAGATGGAGCTTAGATAGCTATAGAATAAAAATAATTATCATAAAAACATGTAAAACTATATCAACATATTTCCTTGGATTTAATGCTAAAAATCTTTGCTAAATGTCCCTAATTATGAATGTAGATTATTATAGTTTTTTAGTTTTTTAACCATGGAGATATCTATTACTATAGATAACACTCTCAATGAAAATAATTTTAAATATTTTGGTGTAACAATATATTTCATCACTTCTACAGGATGTGAGCAGTGCAAAGAGAAATGCTACAAACGCAGGACAACATGAAAATCCTCCACAATATGACATCCAAATCTCCAAGCTTCTTCTTGACTGGCTTTCCTGGCCTAGAGTCTGCCCAGGCCTGGATCTCCATTCCCTTCTGTTGTCTTTATGCCATTGCCCTCTCTGGGAACAGCATGATCCTGTTTGTCATAAGCACCCAGCAGAGTCTCCATGAGCCCATGTACTATTTCCTCGCTGTGCTGTCAGCCACAGATCTGGGTTTGACGGTTTCCACAATGTCCACAACCTTGGGAATCCTCTGGTTTGATGCAAATGAAGTCAGTCTCAACAGTTGCATTGTCCAGATGTTTTTTCTTCATGGATTCACTTTCATGGAATCTGGGGTGCTCGTGTCTATGGCTTTTGACCGCTATGTGGCCATCTGTGACCCTCTCAGGTACACAACAATACTCACTAATTCCAGGATCATTCAGATGGGTCTCCTAGTGACTATACGTGCTGTTATATTAATGGTACCACTACTTGTGCTCCTTAAGCCTCTCTCCTTCTGTCAAATGAATACCCTTTCCCACTCTTACTGCTACCATCCAGATGTGATTAAATTAGCGTGTTCAGACACTTGGGCCAATAGCATCTGTGGATTAGTTGATCTTATCCTCACCACAGGAATAGATACACCATGCATTGTCCTGTCTTATATATTGATTATTTACTCTGTTCTCAGTATTGCCTCCACTGAAGAACGGTACAAGGCCTTCAGCACTTGTATCTCCCACATTGGAGCTGTAGCTATTTTCTACATTCCCATGATAAGCCTATCTTTGGTGCATCGTTATGGTAGGTCAGCCCCCAAAGTGGTCTATTCAATGATGGCCAATGTATACCTACTTCTGCCACCTGTGCTTAACCCCATTATCTATAGTATAAAAACCAAACAGATCCGCAAGGCTATAATTAGTCTTCTCACAAAATAAGTAGAGATTATTAAATTTGAGAAAAATCTGATATTGATTTATCATTGGAGAAAAGCAAACCTGGTAAGTCAATAACTATTGGACTGGATTTGTGTTTTACATTTTTTTCACTTATTCAACAATATTTAATGATCAATTTTATTTATTTCCATCACCATGTATAAGTATGACATGCTACCCCATGGATTTTATAGCCTAGCATGGGAATTGGAATATAATAGCAGTGAAGTTACATAAACAAAACAACACCTAATATTTCCTGACTTTCCTAACTGTTCTACTAACTATTTTAGGACCTATTCTACTTAGTTTTCAAAACATCACAGTGAAATATATGGCATTAATTTTGCTTTGCTGATATAGATATTGAGGTATGGAGAAATTTAGGCCACCAAAGGCCATGCTACTAAGTTGGGGTATTACCTGAGAATTTTAATTCATGATGCCTCCCTTCCATTTATGGAACACCCAGAACACTAAAGATAGCAACAAATATATCACATATGGTAACTTTGAAATGAATATTTATGCTTTTAGAATTCTATTCTTTTGAGAAAAGAATTAATTGGTGAGTTACTAGTGATAATATCATTAACATTATTAATTATAGCAAATTATATAATAAGCTACAGATTATGATCTCCAACCTAAGTTAATGCACATGTGTCAATATCATTGAAATATTAGCAGAGTTGAAAGCATAGGCTAATGCTTCTCAGACAACATGTCCTTCATAATTTTATTGTGTATTCTGCCAAAAGCATCTAGGGGAAAGTTTGTCAGATCGAAAGACCTTGATCTCCATGAATACATGCCATGTCTTCAAAAGTTTTGGTAGCCTTATCATGATATACTTTAGCTTTTTTTCTTCATAGATAATACATAATGCATAATAAAATTTGGAAATAATTTATGGCATGTAAGCAGAAGTCATTATCAAATGCTGGACATTCAAAAGAAAAGCTTCAGGAATTAAGGATATTTGCTGATTTGATACAGGGCATGGACACTTTGGAGAACAGGAAAAATCATGAAGTAGAATGCAAGACAATTTGGAAGAGAGGTTTCTACCTTGTTCAGCACAGTGTTCTCTTAGGAATTTAATGAAATCTGTGTTCTCTTCCACAGAAAAAATCTAAGGTAGAAAACAAATTCACATTATTTTCTATAAAATTTCAGGCTTCAAAGATGCCATGAAGCATCACAAAGCTCTCTTTCCCAAGCAAAGAACCAAGCTAAAGAATGGATGCTTCTCAGCCTATATGCAGTTTACGGAGCTATATTCCAAATGTTTGGACCCTGAAAAGGGACTCATGTTAACTATTTTGATTTAAACGGCACCCAAAATCTTGAAAACTCATTTGCTTAAAATGTTGGAGAAAATTATGAGGAAAAATAAGATGGAAATGTGAAGGGAGTCAATTTTATTGCAGCTGGGAAATCAGTGATAGACAGGAGGGATGTTCAAAGGATGCTGTACACACTAGGGACAGGGGTGTGTAGAAGCTGGCTTGCAAGGGGAATTCCCAGCATGTCATTTTGTATACATCTCTTTCCAATTTTGTGTTTACTGATGTCATGTCCGTAACTTGAAGTCACCATAACACGAATATTTACAACATGTGAATCAACAATCATTACAAATGAGAAGTTTCTCGCCAAGAGATTGGATTTCTCAGCATACCAGTGACTGGAAATATAATTTAAGTTTGGCCTTGCATGGAGCAATGAAATCAAAAAGGCAACTAAACATATTTCCTTGCACTCAAGAGGATTTTAAACATCAACAAGGACAAATAATTTTAAAAGAACACATTTAGAAGCATGATAGTCAATAATACCCCATTTGTGTTGTCATTTAAGTTGAAAGGTTTCCTAAAAGATCATCAGGAGTATTTTGGAAACAACTGTAGGAGAATATAAAAGTATCATTTCACAGTTCCATTATTTATGGGAGAATATTTTCCTACGGTCTAAATTCACAGGTCCTCGCTGATCATAGTACTGAGATAATGAAAACAAAACTGTTTTTCTTCTGTTTTATTTATCCACCCAATTCTCCTAGGTATATTTAGATCATAACATTTGCATTAGAAGCTTAAAGAACATGTTTTGCTTGAACAATGATATTATATTATATAGGGTTTTATGTGCAGATTCAGTTTAGAAATCTGGCTATATTTCTTGAATTTTTTATATGTGGACAAACTCTGCTCTAGTAATTTTACCTGCCTTGTAACTTCTTGGAACTTTAGAAAAACAACAAATAACAATGCAAATGATAAAGGACTTTTATTTTGAGAAGCTCAGTGGGCTGTGGCATTGCAAAATGTGTTTCTACAGAAACTGATAAAGGAAAACCTAGATATCTGAATGAGACATCTTTTCTGGAACTGAACAAGAGAAAGAGATGATGGAAAAAGGAATTATTTTCTTGTACATATTGGATAACTTTTATAAGGCATAGGTTAGAATCAAAAACTTGAATAATTTCATTTAGCTTAATTTGTCTTATGTTCTAGGAATATCTAGGATACTATATACACATATGCCTGAGCATAATTTATTAAAGGGAAGAGATGAATGTTAGCTTAATACGTAGGTTAATTTACTAAGTATAAAGTTTAGTAGCTCAAAGGGAACCATTAAAATTATAAAAGGATAAAAATAAGTAAATAAATAGGAAAAACAATTAAAAATGAGACATTTGATGTCCTCTGTATCTCACCCCAAGATCATCCTCATAGAAGAGAGTAATAAGAAGAAGAAAAATGCAGATGTAGGCAGGTGAAGGTAGAGATTAGTGTTTCCAGATGTTGGCTGGCTACAGTGTGTTAGACTCAGTAACCAAAGGTTAATGAAAGAAGCAACAGTCCCCCAAACTTCAGTTGGTTCTGATATCGCAGTGTTATCCATCATCATGCTTCATGAATTTTCTCTAGATTCATTTTACTCTCAAACATTTCTCTTGATTCCGATGCCTGCTATTGGAATCACCCAGTTCTTCATATTTGAAAAAAAACTAAGTCCCTGATTACATTTCTCTCACTGTCCATAGTTTCTATTATTGCTCCTATGCTCCTTTTAACAGCTTTATTGATATATCATTGATATGCCCCCCAAAACACCTGCACATATTTATTGTATACAATTTGATGAGTTTATTTTTTATTTTATTTTATTTTTTTATTAGAAGTATATGGAAATACAGTTGAGGGGGAAACATTATCAAAACATTAGCAATCAATGGATATAAACTTTGTTATCCAGGCGAAAAGCCAAAACATGGATAACCACCTTGGTAATTTGATGAGTTTAGACATATGCATATACCTAGAAGCCAGTAAAACTAAAAAGATAGCCCCTCTTTTTCTTTCCTCTTCTCTCTCCCTCCATCATTCACCCACTCTTTTCTCCTCCCCCCTCCATAGCTGTAGTTTCCCCAGATTATGTGTTACTCCGAATTTGGCGGGTCTAGTAAATAAACTTGACTAACATTCACCCTATCCTAAGTTTTACTCTAGTTGCCACATATGAGAGAAAACATTTGACCCTTATGTCTCTGGGCTTGATTTATTTCACTCAGCATAATTTTTTCTGTTTCCATTCATTTATCTGAAAAAGCCACGATATCATTCTTTCTAATAGCTGAGATCTCTCCCTCTCTCTTTTTCTCTCCACATATATAATATCACAGTTGTTGGATCCATCCATCCAGTGATGGGTATCTGAGTTGATTCCATAATTTAGCTATGGTAAATTAAGTTGCTGTAAACACTGATGTAGCCATGTCACTACAATATGTTGATTCTAGGTCTTCTGGGAAAATACCTAGTGGCTCTATCCCTAATTTTCTGAGGAGTCTCCACACTGCTCTCCGGAGTAGCGGCACCAGTTTGCAGTCCCACCAACAGTGTGTTAATGTTCCTTTCTCTCTGCAACCTCTCCAGTGATTGTTATTGTTTGTATTCTTTATCTTTGACATTCTGACTGGAGTGAGGTGAAATCTTAATGTAGTTTTGATTTGCATATCTCTGATTGCTAGTGATGTAAAACAGTTTCTCATATATTTATTGGCTTTTTGAACTTCCTCTGATGAGAAGTTTTGTTTAGTTCCTTAGCTGATTTATTTATTGGATTGCTTGTGTTTTTGGTGTTAAATTTTTCAAGTTAGTATACACTTCACTCCTATGGGAAGCCAAATAATACTCAGGCAGACATATAAATTTCAATGATTAATATCCATTTATTGAGTCACTTATATCTATAACATCAGGGAATTACAGAAAGGACAAGAAATAAAGGAGTGGGTGAAAGGGGGAGATCCTGACAAGGATCAGGTTTAAGTTACTTTGTCATTAAATATGCAAATATGAATGCATAGCAACAAATTTCTTCAATGTGTAAGACTATGTTGAACTAATAAAAAACTATTAAAATAAAAATCATATCCATCTCTTCTGAAAGTTTCCTTGTACTCCGTTGTCTTTTCTTTGTTTGTCTTGGTTGTGGTTTTGTGGTAAGAATATGCAATAGGAGGTTGCTATTTTAATAAATTCTTTCAGTGCACAATACAGTATTATTAACTGTAGGCATTATGTTGTACAGAAGATCTCTAAAACTCGTTCACCATCCACAACTGAAAAGTGATTCCTATTAAACAAAACCCTCCATGCTCCCCAAATTGCTCTTTGACTTACCTATCATTAATTATTAAGTTTCCCCAGTAAATCCTCCAAATTCTCTTTTTTCCCTTTTTGTAACAATAACCTTAGATCCTTATGATAATAAGTCAATTACATAAATGGAATTCTTTTCTTTCCTATTGCTTTATTATATTAAGTTACCAGAAACAAGACTAATTAATATCCATGCATAATATAAGGCATTAGCTTAATTGAGCCAAGTAGCAGTAATTAACCACCAAGAGCTAGGGAACTGTGATTATCACAAGAACCAGAAAGGTCCAAAAGCTAGACAGGGGGGATTACTAGTTGCTGTAGAGACAGTTTACAGAGCGTGACATCCCTGGGGCAAAGCAAGCAAGCAGCCAACAAAGGGCTTAGTAAACTTGATCACAAAAAAAGGCAACGGAAAAGCAAGGGTTAGGGAGAACTGTCAAACTTTGCTGTAAGCTTGACCTTGAGTTAAACAGAGAAGGAAACTGGGCAGGAGTGGTGGCTCAGTAGTTGGAGTGCTTGCCTGGCATGTGTGAAGTCCCGGTTTTGAACCCCAGCACCACATACACATCTAAGTGTTGGAGAACAAAGGCCAGATGGAAAAATAAATAGATTATTTATTTCTCTCTCTCCCTCTCTCTTTAACTGGTGAGTAAAAGCAATTTGGGGAACACGGGGAGTTTTTAAAAAGAAAGAGAAGGAAGCAAGTATGCTAGAAAGAAGAATCTTAGACTGCTGTGTATTTCTAAACACCTTTGGTCAAGACCATTGGATAACCTCAAACTCAAGTTTCTTGTCACAGGAGTCTTGTGCCTTCCAAGAAATCTTACACCAGCCACATTTGGTCATTTCCTGAAAGCAGTTCACGGGGAAATGTGGTCTACATAGAACACGATGATGGACTAGGACTATCGGTACCCATAATCCAAGAAGTGAAGGAAATATTTTAATATCTATCATAGTATTAAAATAAGAGAAAAAAAGTAAAGTAAGTAAGGCAAGGAGGAGCCAACCAATCAACCCCTGAAACAAAAAAAAGAAAAAAAAAGACAGATCAGCTACGGGCTGCTCAAGAGAAAGTCAACAGTCTGCATTTTCTAGTCTTCAATTTGTCTCCCTTTCCAAATACTAAAGAAATAGAGTATGAGGATAAAAGACTTTTAAAATTTTTTGGAATCTTTTTTACAGCTGTTCTGAAACTCAGAAATCATTTTGAAATGTGTTTTAAAATTCCGATAAAAGAGCATAAATTGTCCCTGCTTGGCTCAGGCATCTAAATCACCTGTGTTGATCTATCAGGTTCCTCTGTACAGCACCAGGGTACTAGGCCCCACATATTTTTGCCAGGGCTGGAATGGTAGCTCAGCAGTTAAAGGGCATATCTGGCATGCACGAGGACCTGAGTTCGAACCCCAGCACCAGCACCACAAATTCAACTCTCAGAGAAATGAAGGCCAGATGAAAAACTAAATCAAATTGATTCTCTCTCTCTTTCTCTCTCTCTCTCTCTCCCCACCCCCTTTAAAAAAAGAAAAAAAAATTTTTGCCAAAGAACTTCCACTTGAATACCTACCATTTACCCAACAAAGTCCATTAAGAACTTTTGATTAATGACATATGTTTTAACATAGTCCTGATGATTCTGGAGATTTAAATTGACTAAACAGAAGATTACTATCAACTTTACAGTTTCCCTTTTCGTAAAACTGCTTAAGGCAAAAGTACCAGGAATCACGAAAACATCAATTAGACGACTAACAGAACCATTACACAAAATTAAAGAGTAAACACATGCTTTAACATGTCATATCTTTCCTGTAGCAGAGACGTAATCAAATATTTCAAAGCAAAGATTAAAAAGTAACCAAGATTAAAAATGTACTCTGTTAGGCGTATGAGCAATAAATTGCCACTCCTTCATAAAATTCTCATGCTTATTATATTAAGAAATTATTTATTCTGACAATTACCATTTCAGGAATCCCATTTAATATTAAATACTGGGATGCTAATAACAAATAATGCCATTCACTATTAAACTTCAAGAAAACTAATAATTCTTAGTTTCAGACTATTTAGAAGAATTAAACAAAATATGCAAAAGAAATTACAAGACAATTAATAATAATTTAAATCTGTTTCTGTACTCATTGCCTTATGTTTTGTTAGACAGCATTTTATTATTCAAAATTAATTTCCACAAAATTATGCATTTATTGTTTCATTATTCTTTTAGTGGCTATCAACAACTGCTGCATAAAAATAAATAATGCATGCTTTGGAAAGATATATTTATCATGAAACTTTTCTAATCATATCTTCCTACTAAAATAATCCACATGCACTCAGTACTTCAAATTTAGCAAGCCCAAAGCCAAATTAATTTTGTCACTCACTTTTACAAAAAAAAAATCTGATGCTTCTCTTGTTAATGAAGGATATAGGTAATTATAGTAGTTTTCTTTCTTTGAAGAAATTCGATCAAGCACTCCTCAGGTCCCTGGTAATGTGTCTTTCTGTTTAAATTTCTATTTAATCAGAACTGAACACCTCAGATCCCTCTTTAGTGATGCCACCTTTTTCCCATTCAACCAAGCCTGATTTATCAAAGTCACCTTTGACTTTTCTCTCTGTCCTCACCATTTAAACTGACACCATCTAACATAAGTGTAGTTTCGCTGATGCCACACTTTAGGTACCTTACTACTCCCTGCTCCCCTATTCTTTCTTCAGACTCTCTCTCACTATAGACATATTCATTCAGGCAGCCCCTATATTCAGTCTCTTCTCATTCTAGTTTGTCCTTGATACAAATACCAAATTAATCTTACAATGGAATCATAACATTGACTAAAACCACTCTACACAGCTTCGTTTCCATATTGCAAACAAACCACAGCAGCCAAAAAGACACTAAATCCTGATGCCTGTGCCCTTCTTTAAAATTTTCAGAGATGGACTATGCCATCACTCTATTTTGCTGATAACGAAAGAGATGCCCTTGTCTATGGTGTCTTTTCTTTGAGCTACAGTTATTAGCAGAGCAAAGTTTTATGGTTTTCTGTTTATATCACACAAAGGACTTAGAACTATATTATGCTACATCTTTCAATAATGGAAATATTTGAACTAGTTACCTGACACCCTTAATGAATCTTTGTTTCCCTATTTTCTGCTTTTCTAAAATATGTATTGCAATATTATAAGCACAAAGATTTCAATGTAAGTTCTGAACATGTTAGCCAGAAATATCTACTTACTCTTTAAAATATATTTCCTGATTTCAGCAGGGAGTTGGACGCTCACCATCATTCTTTAATTAGCAGCACCTAATTTCCCCTAATAAGCAAACTATAGAATACTAGTTATATTTTTCTCAACCAGCATTATTATTAAGTGGAAATTTTATATGGTACATCAAAGATATGGTTTATGCGAGGAAAATGATATGGAATTCCAATTCACAGAACCATGTTAAAAGACCTATCTCTACATCAAAACATGGTGAATAAATTACTTCCATAAGTTTTAAATTGAAATAAAATGTTCAGTGTAGGTCAAAAGTACTTTATGACTCCTGTATTTAACCCATTTTACTAGCTAATTAACCAAATGACCAGCCTAAATAGAGCTGAGTAAAAGTAACTTCCACTTTCTTTGTTCATGTGATTCTCCTTTCTAGACCACCAAACAGATCTTCAAGAGCAGTGACAAAATTGTACACACTATTACCCACAGATTTTGTGTCAAACCCTGTGTTCACTGGTATGTTTCAGGTATATAAAAAAGTTCATTTTAGCCTGAACAACTAAGACTAATTAGGATAATGAACCTGAAATTACTTAGAAAATATTAAACACTGTACAGAAGTTAATTAATATAATCTTTGAATGAAAGTCATGCTTTTCCTCTCTGGAAGTTATTTGTACTTAAGTTCCCAAGTTGCCAAATCTTTCTTTTATGGAATGAGTAACCCCCAAGGAGTTTCTTGATTTTCTTTCCTCTAATTCACTGCTTGTTTCTGAATTGGAGAAATTCATCTACTCATTTTAACAGGTGTTTAATGCATACCATGCACCTGGGACTATGTTATTATCTGGAGATACTTTCAAAGCATCTTTTACTCCAATTATCCCTATAATTGATTATTTATAAGAAACACATAGCAGATTATTTGAGAAGAAATACTGGATCCTCATCTTAAATGCTATATCCATCACCAAAGTAATGGTTCAATTTCCTTTTAATTAAATTATGTAAACAGAGAGTTCCTATGTCAATGTTTATTTTTCTTTGGTTCTTTTCCACTTATCTAAGCAGCCACATTTCCTGATATTAACCCAGGAGGCAGAGAGGTGCAGCATAACAGAATAGCACAGAAATCCCACAGGGTCCATTTATCCCAGTTGGATAAGGGACACTGCCATCAAGTTTCCTTATAAAAATTCTCATTTGTGGAGGTAAATGGATGACTATCACATATGCCACTCTAAATGAAGGAGAAATCTCTCTACCTCATGTAACAATCAAGTCAAGCAGCAGCTCTTAGATCAGAAGTTGTACATTTTTGGGTCTATAATAACTGTTTCTGATAACCTTAATTGCACCATGAGGAACTTAGCTTAGACAAATGCAAGAAGCATTTGTTGGAAGTGAAAGTAACAACTAATGCTAGACTTCTGGTATTGCTCCTTCAACATCTCTACTTGCAACCCTTCTAATTTTCCACATTTTGAAAACTAAGGGACTTTCACTCTTTTTTTTAATTTTTATTTTTGAACAACCATACAAATTTTTAACAAAATAATATAAAATGTGTATAGTTTCTGGATACTAGATTTACCCCCAGAAGTGCCCCCCCAATTTTCTGCCCATATCCCTCCCTTCCCTTACCCACAATATCTCTAAAAAAGTATAACGTTATATAACATTACATCTTATCTGGATTTAACACATGATAATAGACCACCTTTCTGAATGGCCAGAGTCTAGTTCTAATCTCCACAAATGAGTGGAGATATTCGACCCTTAGTTCTATGGGTTAAGCTGATTTTACTCAGCATAATTTCTTCCATAGCCATGCATTTACCTTCAAAGGCTGTGATATCATTGTTTCTAATCGCTGTGTAAAATTCCATGGTATATATGTACCACAGTTTTTGGATCCATTCATCTAGTGAGGGACATCTGGGTTGTTTCCATAGTCTAGCAATAGTAAATTGAACTGCTAAGAACATAGATATTTCTGTGTCACTGTAATGTGCTGATTCTAAATCCCCTGGAAAGATCCCAGGAGTGGAATAGCAGGATCATAAGGTGGGCTCATCCCTAGTTTTTTGAGGATTCTCCACACTGCTTTCCAGAGGGGCTGTACCAGTTTGCAGCTCCACCAAAAGTGTGTTAGTGTGCCTCCACAGCCCCTCCAGCATTTATTATTGTTTATTTTCTTCATTTTTGCCATTCTGACTGGTGTAAGGTGATATCTTAATGTGGTTTTCATTTGCATTTCTCTGATTACTAGAGATTTAGAGCACTTTCTCATGTATTCATTGGCTAACTCTTAAACCTGGTCCAAGACTTCCAACCCACCTGCACTCCTGTCTATACTCACTCCCCACTGCATTGTTCACTTCTCAGAGCCAAAAGTCCACTCAAACTCCAAGTTCCATAAAGATTTTTTTTGTTTTTATCCATTTAGCTAATCATAGCAATAACTGAACTGGAATGTATGTGTCCCTGACATATAATAATAACTAAATCACAAAATACAAGCACAGACACATTTTCATTATTTTTTAAAACTTTATTTCAAACCAAAATATAATTAGTGCAGCACATGTAATACATTCAGTTTCTTAAACATGCATCAAAATTATTTCTTTTTCCTTTATTTCTGAGCACCAGAAAAGCAGTGTGCACAAAAAAAATTACCACACATTTAGGATCTGTCAGACCTAGATTCCTATACTGCCTCTCCATCTATTGATAGGAAACTTTAATAAGTTCTTCACTCTGAACCTGTTGATAAGCATTCCTTTGTTTGATGGAAAGATCAAATAATCTTCCTGTATTTACTAGCAGTTTTTTGGACAATTTCATTTTAATTCCTTTTACTCCTTTTTCTCTATTCATATTTTTCACTGTTTTATAGAAAAAATAGAGAAATATCTAGAGCTCTTTTGGCATTGAAAATTTCAGTATCAGCTAGGTCAGACCTAACTATGTGAAAAGGGGATGGGGAACAGCATCAGTGCGTACTCCCCGAGAACCCAAAGCATCTAACAAGAAGGTTCATCTTTCTTGTGTTGGAAAGGTGAAACATTATTATTCTTTAATTATTGAGGAGATGTCCAAACCACTGGACCACTGAAAGTTTCACTTATATGGCCGATCATTGTATCTTTGTAGGATTTACTAGATCCCATTGGACAGCATGTGTTAGCTACTTATCCTGTCCATCCCACGTAAGAAGCAAGGTTTCATCATTTCATCAGTCCAGTGGACTAGTATGATTCTCTGAGGGATATTCTCCTGCTCCCTGTTTCATTAGACTATATTATGACAAAGATCATAGAGATAAATAGTCCTGGGTCAAGACCACATAATATAGCTCATCACTCTGCAAGAATCAATGTCTGAACAGCTTGGGAAATTTGTTTACCACTTGGAGATATTGGACTCCCAATGAACGCTACGTTGGAAGCTTTCTCATCTCCACTTTTTACAGCAAAAAGGAGAGTGGTGTGTGTGTATGTGTGTGTGTGTGTGTGTGTGTGTGTGTGTGTGTGTGTGTGTAAAATCCTGATACTATTGTGTGGAATCATGAAGCTATCAAATATATTTGATGAGTGGCATAAAGAGTGGACTATGGTTGCCTTGAACGTGTTTGTCCTCAAGTCCATTTCTATCCCTTACTGTACTCTGCAGGGTGTCTCAAGGAAAACCAGCCCATGACAACTGATGTACCTTTCAATTTTCCATGTCATTTGGATTCCAACTGGGTTTTGGACCCTGGGGGACATTGGTAGGAGAGTGAGGGCAAATCAAGGAATTAGGAATTTCTCCCTGCCCCTCTGTGCTTTTGGCAACTTCTCTGGCTGTCTTGCATTCCTTCCATGTTTCCCACATCTATCAGGAACCATACATAGCTCCTGAGACACACTAACTTCAAAGAGTCCTATCCATGAGGTTGGGGGTGGTGCCTTGCAGTTGGCTTACCATACCATCACTTGCTTGGCTCTCAGACCACCTAAATAGCAATATCCTTCTTTGAAAATATGACACACCTTCAGATTTTCTGCATAAACTCCAACTTCTTTTATTATTCAATAATTTAACTTCCAGAAAGTTTAACTTACATATGAACTGGAAAGATGTTTCAATAAAATTTTTAAAGCTTCAGATAATATATTTAATGTGATTTTTGTTCAGCAAAAAAAAAATTGGGAACAAGTTAAATGTCTGTGAATAGGAAGACTATGTTTTTTAAAATGTGGTATATTTCTAATATAAGATGCTATGCACAAGTTTTTAAAAACATATACAATGTTAGAAATGTTGTGGGTAACAATATATAAGATCTCAATATCATTAATTAACAGAGCAAAATGAACAATTTGACTTTAAAATATTTCAACAATCCTATGTATTTGATGTGTGTGTGTTCATGTATGTGTGTGTATTCAGCAAAAATTTTAATCTTTCAAGGGAATGATGTTCACTACATTCAGAATAATGTTGATCTCTAGCAAGCACTTCCTAAGAAAGGAGAGTGAGCAGAATGGGGGAAATAAAAGGGAAATACATAATTTGCACACAAATTTGCAGCTATACACACAAATCTGAAATGGATATCTAAAATGGATATTTTTGTGCAGGAGACTTAATACTTCTTAGGATGTCTACCATCCAGAGAGTAAGGAAGACCTCATTGGGCAGAAGGGGATGCAGTCTTCCTCTCACTTAGAAGCCTCAAGAATCCCATGGGAGCTCTAGAGCTGAAATGGCCTTCACACTCATCAAGGCAAGAAAGACTAAGTCTCGTCCTCTTGTACAGACCAGCCATTGGTTAAATGCCCCCAGTGAAGGGGTTCAACTGTAGATGTGGCATCTCCATACAGATTGGGTTAATACCCAGAAAGGGACTCAGCTGTAAATATTAATTTATTTTTCATTTATACTGTTTCATAAGAAATTACTTCCCTAAATTATTTGTTTAGTCCCTTTTCAAGTCCTCATGCCCAATGAATAATACAACCGTGAGTAGCATCTTTATTATAACTATTTTTCATATCTTAACTTTCACTCTAATTAGAATTGTTGAATAAAATTAGATAACAATTTACAGCTCCTAATACCTATTCCATTTTCCACTTTACTTTCTAGAGAACTGTACAGTTCACACTCCCACTTCCTGATCACAAGTGTATTCTGTTCATTCACACTTAGCAGTATTATGATGTTTTACTTAAATCTTTACTAATTTAATAGCTGTGTGATGGGAGTTCACTGTTTTATTCTATGACTTCTTGATCACTATGAATGCTGAAGAGGCTTGGGAACTTTTCATGAGGGTCATCAGGAACCTGGTACTGAGCCAGACAGTTAAAGAAAACCACAGATGTGCGGTTTTTTTCCAACTGTAGCCATAAAATTTCTTTTTAAATAATAAAAGTTTCACCTTTTCTATTTGTAAATATTTAACGACTGTAAGCAAACATTTTAGCAAATGCTGTTAAACGGACAATTTGATACCCCATGAGCAATACCACCTTCTAAATTATCTGCTTGAAAGTCAGAGGCTGTTTTTTATAGTGTACCTGATGTTGATGAATGGGATTTTTCCTTAAGGCAAATGCAGTTGCTGTTTATTCCTCAATCAATCTCATTATAGCTGCTTCAGTGGAAAACATCCTTTCCTGACCCTGGTTGAAATGTTGACAAGCAATATAAATTTTCTGCTTATGCTTAGAAAGCCCTACTTTAAGTCAATAAACAGATTTTAAATTTAGAAACTGAAAAATCCAATTTGATAAACTAATTAACACTTGCATCTTAATTCAAAGACAATAACCCTCCCTGCTATCCGAGCTGAGGCCGACTGAGATAGGATTCAGTACATCCAGGAAGAATCTGCATTTGGTTTTTCTCTTTAACACTAATCATCATCACCATCATCATCATAGTTTGGGAGACTGAACCAAGGAGCATCCTACCTCTAAACAATATCCCTAGGTTTTATTTTATTTTATTTTATTTTTTGCTGAACCTGACCTCAAACTTGCTATCCTTCTACTTTAGACTCCCAAGTGGCTTGGATTATAGGAATGCTCCACTGCCCCCAATACTATCTATTGTGTTTAACACTGCCAAGGTCAATATTAAAAGGAGCAAAATCAATAGTAAACTTCTTATTTACATGATGTTATCATAAGGTGCTTTCGTATTTTCTAGGGTTAGTGTTTTTTTGAGCTAACTCCACTTGGACATAGTTTGTTAGTTCACCTGAGCTCTCCCAATAAGCAGTACTAATTTCTCACAGAGGTTCCTTTGATCTGGTAAACCTACTGTAGTTCTTTCCATGACCCAGAGGTTACTCCTGATTCCCCTAGGTTGAGGTTCTTCTATGGCTCCAGAGGTCCATCTAGACATGATCTATGAAAACCTCACACTGGCTCTCTCCCAGGCACACAATTTACATCTGGGCCATGGGACATACTCATGCAGCTTTGCCACAGGCAGACCCTGAAGCAGAAGTATAGACCCAATATACAAAACAACAGATCTCCTTCCTGTACCTCCACAGAAACTTCCCAGTCCCTTTTCTATCTCTTTAATGTTCTCAGAGGAAATCATTCATAAGTCCACTGTCCGTCCCAGCTCTCTGTGAAGAAAAGCATTATGTCCATCACCAGCCACCTGCTCCTTCCTTCTTTAATGAGAGCAGATCCTTTTTACTTATTTATTTTATTATGTTTTATTCATGTTCATAATTGTACATATAGTAGGTTTTGTTATGATACAGTCATACATGTACATAACAATGTCCTCCAATTCATTCCCAAGTGCCACAGCTTTCTCTAGAGTAGTCCTCTTCACAAATCTTATGACAAGAACCCCATTATAGCATCTCCTGGGGTCACAGGGTACTCTGTCCATATTATCTCTATCTCAAAATCCTCTGACCTCAATAAAAGAAAAATAAAAGAAATTATTAGAAAACAAGGCTAAGACAACAAAGGCTGATAGTTCTTACAAAAAGGCCACTTGCCTCTTGCCTGAGACAGAATTTGATCTGGATTAGGGTACATAGAAAGATGTTTGCAATTTCAAGATGCCAAGAAGACTGCTGTAAATGTACACCTCTACTTCCTCTTTAGGTGTACAGATTGTTAGGCAAAAAGAGTCTTATATTTCACTTTTGAGTCTATTCTCTTTATGTCTATAAAAACTTCTTCATTTCTATTCTGCATTATATATTCACAATCTAATTTGACCTATCTTCCATCTTGATAATCTAACAACTCACACTGTAATTTAGTATCTATAGTTTTCCCACCTCAGCTCTAACCAAAAAGAAAAAATTCAATGTTAACATTGTCTTATAGTAATCAATGAAGTCTATGCTATTGAATATATTTATACATAAAGTGCCCCTCACCACTCTGCATCCCTTTCTAGGGATTTTTGTGTAGGACTTTGGTAACTTTAGTTTTAGTCGTAGCATTCTCCAAAACATTTGGGTATTATTCTTGCTTGTAAACCAGACTACTAGCTCCTGGAAGCTAGAAAAGCAAACTTTTTTTTTTACTTTTTTTAGTGCATTATAGTCGTATATATTATGGAATTTGTTGTCACATATTCATAGATGCACACAATACAGCAATACAATTTGGCCAATATTTCCCCCAGTAACCCCCCACCTCACCCTCCTGTCCACTAATCCCTTGCCTCTCTTTCTGGGTCATATATTCTTCCTAAAATATCCAAGTGTAGTGACATAATTCTTAAACCTATGAAAACATATTTTGCAACATGACAATTGTATATACAGTGACATACTTACAAATGCTTAGAGTGCATTATTAGAATAAACTATACTATATGCCTTTACAAAAATGTAAATGTTTAATCCTTTTAACAATAGGATTAACAATATATCTAGAAAGAACAAGATATCTAAAAAGATATGACAATATATGTAAAAAAAATCAACAATATATCTAAAAATAACAAGAGGTAATAGGAAGGAAAGAGAAGGGGCAATGTTGGAACTGAGTTAAAACAAATTTCTAATCTGCATTCCACAAGGTAAAGCACAAGATAACCAGTAAATAGATTCCTTCAACTTGAACTTCTTTCAATATTTTTAGTGACCTGAAATTATACTACTGGTCATTGAAAAGGACATGGGATTAGTCAGAGGAGAAGTAGAGATTTGTTAGAAAGAAAGAAATTGCCTTCAAGAAAGACCTGAAATTTGTCAACTAGTGGCTTTCCAGCAGATTATATTTAATAACACCTGATGAACTATGGAAGCACTTGGCTTCTGTCATTAACATTTTCTACTATTATCTAAAGCACCTATCAAAACCTGTCACATCCAGAGTGATCTCCACCATGTTGTACGCACATGCCCCATCATGTTGGTTGTTTGCACCTCAGCTCCCCACCAGCAATCCCATAGACTCTCTGTCTACAGTAAGAAGGCTGAAGTTCACAATTGTAGTTTAACAGCTGGTTCCCCACAAATATTGTTGATTGGAGGACACCAGAAGGAAGACTGAAGATGCTTGAGAGGCAACTATGTCCATTACGTTTTCTTACTGTGCCTGTTAACGCCACCATCCAACTGGATTATTTTCTGTTTCAAGTTTTACTATATCCCATACTTGTAGTACCAGTGCATCATGCCCCTTCAGAACAGAGCAAACCACCACTTGTTCCTCTCTAGGGATCCGAGTGCCAACTCCATGAGAAGTCCTCCTGAGGAGTGGGCTCCAGCTGGGAAGGGCTCCACCCTCAGAAGTTAGCTCTTGACTCTAAGTGGTTCACCTCTGAGATCTTCAGCTACCAGAATAAAGAGGGACACACTCTCTCATTATAGGTCTGAGTGTTAGCTTTAGGGAAACACAATGCCAAGATTCTAGACTTTAATAAAGCCAAATTCTACACTTAGTTCCCAAAGTCATGCAAGTGGAAGAAATTTCCTAAAATTATTCTCTCTGTATTATTGGTTTTTATTTACATTTTAGTCCTCCCATTAAAAATTCCCTGGGTCTAGCACTGATATAATTTTCATCTTACCATCTAAAGGTTGATTTGCATACCCACTACAAAGTTCCTTGAGGAGAAGATTCAAATAAACACTACAAACACAATCATATTAAAAGATTTCTACATTTCCTTACTGAAAATTTTAGGGCTTCAAAGAAAATTCATTTAGAGATGTTATTTGCTAAACACAAAAACAAATTTATGAAGAAGTGATCATAACATGATTATCACAAAAAAGCTATCAGAAATTGTTAATATTTAACCAAATTGGGTTAGTCTACTGATGAAGCAATAAGGTATTTATTGATATTTATGGATATAATAGTAGATGATAAATAAGGGGGACAGGAAGATCAGAGGGAAAGTAAGAATATCTGCAATTAAGTAGCCAGGAGCACTGCCAATCACCTATGATAGATTGATATGAAAAGATGTGCTGATTCATAAGTGTTAATACATTTTTATTACCAATTATGAGTGATAGCATTTCTCACAATAAAGGAGAAATTTAAATCACTCAATGGACACTTCACTTCTTGGATTTAAAAAAATAAAATAATTGCACATAGGAAAATTAAGTTGGGTCATTAGCTATCTAGATATTCTTCTTGAATGGAAAAATGCTCTTATCATTATGACAGTCGTAGGAAAATGGTGAAACCATTGAAACCCCTACTTCATGTGAAACTCTATTAGCCAACAGGCTTCCTACTTAAAACTAAAATTAATCTCTGCGAAACTTTCAACGCAAGCATTATTTGAGCTCTCTGATAGGCATTTCACTTTGCCACACAATAACAAACACTAGAAAAAAAAATTGAAAGAGCCCTCTAGATTGTTATCAAACCGGAATGGAAAAATCTTTGCACAGCCTTGCGTATCTGCTTGGTCTTCACACTGTAGATGATGGGGTTCATTACAGGAGGGGTCAGCAGGTAGGCATTGGCAATCAGAGTATGTACATAGGGTGGGGCTCCTTTCCCAAATCTGTGCACAAAGGACAGACTGATCAATGGAATGTAGAATACAGCCACAGCCCCAATGTGAGAGATGCATGTGCTGAAGGCTTTCTTCCTCTCTTTAGGGGAAGCAATGCTGAGAACAGTACTAATGATCAAAACATAGGAAAGGACAATGAAGATTGAGTCCACCCCAGCAGTGGTGATCAGGGCTGTCAACCCAACCACACTGTTGATCCTGGTGTCTGTGCAGGAGAGCTTCATCACATCAGGGTGGAAGCAGTATGAGTGGTGGAGCACGTGGCTGCGGCAATAGGACAGTCTTTTAAGAAGCACTACCAAAGGAACCTGTATTAGTGTTCCCCTGATGATGATCACTACCCCAATCACTGCAATTTTAAGATCAGTTAAGACAGAAGCATATCTAAGGGGGTTAGAGATGGCCACAAAACGATCAAAAGCCATAGCCAACAGCACCGAGGATTCCATGACAGTGAAAAGCTGAATAAAGAACATCTGTGCCAAGCAGGCATTGAAGCTGATCTCCCTGGCATTGAACCAGAATATACCCAGCATGGTGACCAGAGTGGATATGGACAGCCCGAGGTCAGTGGACGACAGCATGGAGAGGAAATAATACATGGGTTCGTGGAGACTGGGCTGCGTGATAATGACAAAAAGAATCAGGCTGTTCCCTGAGAGAGCAGTTGCATAGAGAAAGCAGAAGAGAATGGAAATCCAGATGTGGAAGGCTTCCAGCCCAGGAACACCAGTGAGCAGAAAAATGAGGGGAGAGGATGTGATGTTCTGGGAACTTGACATATGGAACTTGAACTACAAAATCTTAAGCTGTGACCTGCAATGATAAACTATATTTAATATGCATTCAACCTGAAATTAAATTACTTCCCAGGTGAACATTTATTTTTTTAATTGATTCATTTTTAGATATATATGACATTAGAATATACCATGACATGATTATAAAAGCATGGACTATAGCTTTTTCAAATTCAGTCTTCAGTATTTCCCCTTTCCCTTCCTTCCTCCCTCCCCTTGTTCCTTTTAGTTCCATATAACAATTGAATGTACATTGACATAAATTATAAAAGCATGTTGTATAATTAGTTCAATTCAGTCCCCAGCATTGCCCCTTCCCCTTCCTTCCTCCCACCCTCTGTTATTTCTGAATATACATGATAATAGAATAATCAATGATATAATTATAAAAGTATGGAGTATAACTTATTTCAATTCTGTCCCCAGTATTTTCCTTTCCTCCTCCGTCATTATCTACCCTTGATCTTTCTGTTATTTACTAATAGTTTTTCTTTTAATTTACCAAGTTGCTAGTGAACATGTTGATGTAATTCACAATGGTACGTTCATATGTGAACATACAAAAGTTAAATCTGATTCACTTCAGAACTTTCCCTATTTCATTTCCTTCATTTCATTCCCTTTTGTCTATTTCTATGACCTTTCCATTATTTTTGGTTAGTTTCCACATATCAGAGAGAACCTTTGACTTTTGGCTTTTTAAGACTGGCTTATTTCAGTGAGCATGATAGTCTTGAGTTCCATCCATTTGCCAGCGAAAGCCATGAAGTCATTCTTCCTTACGGCTGAATAATATGGAACCAACCAAGAGACCCTTCAACAGATGGATGGATAAAGAAAATGTGGTACACATATGAAATATTATTCAGGCAAACACTTCTAAAAGACAATATTTGTTTTATAAAAAGCACTCATGAAAGGAGCAGAAACCAGCAATTGAAAAATTATATGAGGATTCAAAATTTATTCAAATACAAATGAAGCACAAATTCCTAACTTAACTCTACATGTCTTACAAGTGATAAGGCTGGGATTTTGAGAACCTGTTTTCAGAACTCACATGGTAATATGATTGAAATGTGTGTGAATGATTCTATGAAATTTTAGAATGAAGAATGATAAACTCTTTCTGCAACAATTTCAGTACCGTGTATTTGCAATACCAAAACTTGAATTGTAACTATATGAGAGCAAGTATGAGCAATTAACAAAATTACAACAGAATTATTTGATCATTATGAAGAGTTTATGGTATGAACTTTTATCCTGAATCCCAAGTAAATCTTTTTTATCACTGTGTAGACTAAACTTTGATTGGATAAAAATGCTCTATCACTCCCAGCTAGTTTACCCATGAAAAGTTAATAAATCATATTCTCTTTAACATAAATACAATCCTTGTCTTTAATTTAAAACTGATATGCATACCCCATTAATGTTTGTGAAAACTCAATAAATATATCACTATAGTTAGATCTCGCCAAATATTTACTCTTATCACTTAAAGATAAATATTAAAGTTTAAAAATTACCCAAACATTCCTCACCACTCCCTTTCCTAGTCCTATTCCTTCCCTTTCTTCACTCATCTACTTGTCTTTCCATCTGACAGCTAAGGAATGGCCAGGGAACATGTTCAAAGACAGATTGCAAAATGGTTTTTCATCGGTATCTCCTCTTCATTGGACTCTTCTTTCTCCAGAGTTATACTTTTCTCACATTTTTTCATCTTTTCTGATTCATAAAAAGAATATTTTTTATTTTAGTAAAAACTACTAAAACTTCAGTAGCTTAAAACTAGGCACACTCTCATCTCACAATCCTATAGCCCTACTACTGAGGTTCTCAGTCCATGTCAACTCTTAATTTTGTTTTTTTTTTTCAAGTGGAAAGGACAGTGAGAGAGAGAGAGAGAATCAATTTTCATTGAGCTTCTTCACATACTTTCATTGTTCTGACACTTGGTTGTGTCATGGGTGCTGGGATTTGAACCTGTGTACTTGAGCATGTCAGGCAAGCACCATAACTGCTACGCCACAGCTCCAGCCCCCAACTCTTAGTTATTTTAACACCAAACATTAAAAAGTAAAATCCATAATTCAGAACATGGTTAGAGAACCAAATCAGAGATTATCCTTAAGAAAATCAAGAAAAAATAGGAGAGTAAATAAATATGTAAACAAATAAAATGCAGGGCTATATGTACAATAATGGAATTGTATTTGAAGTACAGAGGTTGCACACATTAGAAACTTCTGTGGGGAATTATCAAAAGGCTTCTCTGAGTAGGTGAACATTTCTGCAGAGGCTGAGAGGTGTAAATCATCATGAAAGAAATTCTAAATATATCCACAGGCAATGGAGTTCCAGATATTTTAGAAATACCACTACAGTGTGACATTTAAACTACTGAAAGGTAGTGTTTAAAAGGAAACAGGGATTGAGTATGCAATTATCTTGCCATACTCCAAAGAGCAAGGAATTTGGGCCAGTACCGTACTCTAGATGAACATACTGCTTTCTTCCTTAATCTAAACATGACTTTAAATAACAACCTATGAACCCCATCTCGCTCTTACATGTCTGCTAGCCTCCACCAACCACTGAAAACACCGAGTTTCCTTTGCCCATCACATGCACCTCTTCAATGGTTCACATGTATATTTGAAGTCTGCATCCTCTTTTTAATTGACACATAGTCTATTACATTGGTCACCTATGGCTTCAAAAAAATTTACTAAAACTTCAGTATCTTAAAACCAGGAACACTCTCATCTCATAGTTCTGTAAACCCAATGTCAAAGCACAGCCAAATAGGTCTCCCATGCGGGATCTTGCAAGGTCAAGACAGAGGTTTCAGCCAGGACTGTACCCTCATCTAGAGTTCAGGGTTCTCTTCAAAGCTCATGCAGGTTGCTTAAAGCATTCAGTCCTTGTAGGACAAGTTTGGGGTCTCCCATTTCTTGCTGGCTGTGAACTGGAGGTTGCTCTTAGCTCCTAGAGGTTATTTTCAGTCTCACCCTCATGAGGTGGTTCTTCTTCAAATCCAACAGGGTAATCTCTCTGCTACTTCTTATCTCTTCCAAAGCCTTTTATTTATTTCAAACACACTCAGCAATCTTTGCTTTTCAATTAAGTTGAAGGAAATAATCGGAGACCTTCTTGGTATCTGTAAACCCTTTTGTCATGCATTCACAGAAGTGATATCCCACCACACCCAGAGGCCCCACTCACAACAAAGGGATGGTTACCGTACATGAAAGTACCCCACCTCAATGTGTCCCAGTCTTTAATGCACTGTGAGAATTCTGCCTACTGCAACTGTAAAGGCATGACAATGACCAAACATTCGCAGGTTCACTTCTGTGATGGCCCTGGGTGAACTCTCCTTATCCTCCTGTTCCATCACTATTGCTTTACATCTTACTCCCATCAGTTTTTTCAGAGCATACACCAATATTTGCATAAGCAATTTGATTGCCCTATATTTCAAGAGTTTCTGGGCTTTCTTCTTATAGATGTTGGTGGAAATTTAGAAAATATACAGTTATACTCCTCACACACAATTCTTCATTGTTTTCAGTATAAAGTCAGACTCTATCCTTTTATGAAAGTCACAAAAGATCTTCCTGATCTGATCTGGTCAATGTCTACTTTTACCATGAACTATGCACTTGAATACCTTGAGAAAAATTGTGATATATTCAACCTGGATCTTTCTTTACTTCACCACAGTAAAAATATAGCAAGTTCTTTCATATAGTGATGCTTTGATTTATTCACGTAGGTTCCTTTTCTTTGAACCAAACTACATACATTATTCATTATTTCACTTACAAAACCATATGTAAATTCATTGTTAAGTTTTTCTAATTTAGGTAACAGTGTCATCACCTTCACTAAGTCAAATCTTCCTCTGAAGGGATACCTCAATATTTTACTATCCAGAAGAGTGGTTATTTCATGGTGTAACAATGAGCTATATGAAAATGTGCCTCTCTAATCAAATTATTTAGGTCATTCCTTCCTCATTCACTATCATATTCTTGGTGTTTGCACTATATTCTGAACACTGAGCAAGCAATAAATGTTTTTAATATAAATTCAATACAAGAGTTTCAAAATGAACAAGGATTCTGAATACATCTCAGCTTGTCATCATATTGCCAGATTTATCTATTCCAATCATGCTTCTGGGCCTGAAATTACACAGGTGACTTTGAAATTACACAGCTTTGCCACATTTCCACAAACTGAGTAATGTCAGACAGACATTTGGGGGTTCTGATAGACAACTCTGCCCTGTTACTGGAGGGTAAACTTGCCATGCTCCCCCAAATGCTGATAATAATGATTCTGTAATGGTAATAATATGTCATTCCCACAGAAGAACACATTGCTTGTTCTGTGTGGAGCTACCTGGAGTTGTCGCTCTTCTTTGATTTGATTGCTGAATATATGGTTATAGAGTCAGACAAACCTGGATTCCACTTCTGTCTTTGCCCCCCACTAGATGGAGCTCTGAAAATGAACACTTTGCATCAGGTTCCACTTCTGTGAAATTGATAACTCCCCATCGACAATGGATGGAGTCAATGAGATTAGCATTTGGAAATCACTGCATATGCTGACTAGTCCTTAAAACATGGGAAGCATTTGACAATGGTAACAAAGGTGAAGATGATGGTACTTATAGATTGTGGTGACAGTGGCAGCTCACCTTAGGTCACAACTTTGAAGTATGGTAAAACTAACTGAAACCTCACACCTGCATGGGCATGTTTAAGATGCTTTAAACAAAGACAAAGGCTCATAAACCACTGAACCTCAGTCACATAAGATGCCTCATAAAATAGAAATTTCAGGAAAGAGCTTCCCAAAATTTTTGTTAGGCACCCAGGATGGTGCTTTGAAGTTATAGAACATTCTGGATTCTTAAAGGAAAGAATACATATGAAGCCCAATGTTTCCCCTGAATGCAGTGGTCTCACTTACAAAGGGTAGAGATGTGTTCTTTCCTGTCTGGTGTTCCAGGAAGGGATCTGAGGAGCCAAAGTGTGTGCTGCTCAAGGATGGGTGGCATATATAAGGAGCCAAGTCTCAGACTGTCTAAAATCTTTTACTCAGAAAACTCCTGATGGAGATTTTTGTGGTCCCAGAGTACACTCCCATGAGTGCGTTCAAGTTTGTGGTTTCCCTCCCCTTCACCTCATTATGTGAACTCTACTTTTATAGGTTCCATCAAGGAACCAGTATTATATTTCTTTCATCCATGTCCTGATAACATTTTATTAAATTTGTAATAATCTGAAAATAATAACTCCTATATAACCATGAACTCACCCCTCATCCCCACAAACTACAAAGCCCATGTGGTAATTTTGGTTTTCTCCAATATTATTTGGGTGGATTCAGTAAACTTTTTTTTAGAAGTCTCTTCATTTCTACTTCACCCAGAACAAAAATGTTCTTTATTCTTTCATGAAGCACTTTTAGTACCTAACACATTCCATGTTTTTGCACAGAAGATACAAAGAATGGAACAGAATTTCTTACCTCCAGTGCTCACAATTCAACAAAATTCAGTGATTACAATAGGCACATTTATTTTTATTATTACTTTAATTAATGTAATTATTCAGTACATAGATACAATGTATAATCATTAAACCAGGATAGTTAGCATTTATATCTCCTTAAATGTTTAAAAAAATTTTTGATTAGTGTGTAAACTTGTATATATTTATGAAACACAGTGTGAGAATTCAATATATGTGTACATATAAAAATCAGAATGATTTTTCCCTTTAGATATATATTTAGAAAATGAATCACTTGGTCTCATATAATTAAAATATTAATTCACTTACTAAAGTGACCCCAAATATTCTTATAAGAATTAGAAGAGTATTTCTATTATTCTTTTTTGTTCTTAATTGTTGCACTTATTTGTATTCCTCAGCCATGAACCATTTATTTGGGTAATAATAATTGTTACCAGTAAACTATAAGAATTACTGAAACCAATACTGTTCTCATCTGTATTAGGAGACATATCTTGACTAGCTACATACTTTACAAGGGCTGAGACAGTCTGACCTCCAAAGCATGACTTCATTTGTCATACTAACAGACAATTTTAACCATAGTTCTATATTGTGCCAGGTGCAGTACTCGTATGATATGATAACATCCCTGTCCTCAAAGAATCCATAATCTAGAACTGTGCAAATAGGACATTACCACATTAGCAGATTAGAGAGAAAGCATGCATTAATAGACTTTTTCAAAATGTTCTGGTGACTCATACTAGTGATAATCAAACATAGGTCAAAGAAGAATTTCTAAAAATTGGATGCTCTGAAACTTGCCTAAACTAGCTTGGGACAAAGTAGTTTAAGCATAGCCTTGCGAATTTGTTTGGTCTTCACACTGTAGATTATGGGATTCATTACGGGAGGGATGAGCAGATAAACATTGGCAATGAGAGTGTGCACAAAAGGAGGGGCATGCTTCCCAAATCTGTGCACCAGTGACAAGCTGATCATGGGGATATAGAAGATGGCTACAGCACTGACATGGGAGATACAAGTGCCAAAAGCCTTTTTGCGCTCCTCTGTGGACGCAATGCTGAGCACAGAGTGGATGATTAGAATGTAGGAGAGAAGGATCAACACAGAGTCCAAACCAGCAGTAGAGATGACAATGGCCAGGCCAAATGCACTGTTGATCTTTGTATCTGTGCATGAAAGCTTCATCACATCAGGGTGGAAGCAATAGGAATGGTGGAGCACATGACTATGGCAGAAAGACAGACGCTTAAGGAGCAGGAGTAAAGGCACTAGAGCTGTTGTCCCCCTAACAACGATTGCAAAGCCCACTTTGATGATCCGTGAATTGGTTAAGATCATGGCATATCTCAGAGGGTTACAGATGGCAATGAAGCGGTCAAAGGCCATTGCTAGTAGTACTGAGGACTCCATGAAAGTGAAACCATGAATAAAGAACATTTGGCTAATACAGGTGTCAAAGCTGATTTCTCGAGCATTGAACCAGAAAATACCTAGCATGGTGACCAATGTAGAGAGACACAGGCCTAGGTCTGTGAAGGACAGCATGGAGAGGAAATAGTACATGGGCTCATGGAGGCTTGACTCAGTGACAATGACAAATAGGATCATGCCATTCCCAGAGATGGCAATGGCATACAGACAACAGAAGGGGATGGAAATCCAGATGTGAGAGGCCTCAAGACCAGGGATGCCAGTGAGGTAGAAGACTTCAGGGTGGAAAGTGCTGCGGTTGAAGGGTAGCATGATGAGCAAAGGAAGCAGATATCCTTCAGGAAAAGGACCACACCCTGAAATAATAGGGAAGAAAAATGTTTTCACTCTCATCTACACACCATAACATTTAGGATCATTAGTGTACCATGTCCTGCTCTTTGATGGAAACACATAGAGAAGATGGCGGTTATCCCAGGGACACTGACCCCGTGAAGCTCCTGAGAGTCAGCACAGGCTACGCGTCGGCTCCGGGAATCCCACGGTAGGACGATTTTCCCTGAACGGGCAGGAATTGCCTCCTGCTAGTTCTTTGACCCCAAAGGAAAAGTGAAGAGCATTAACCCAGAAAAGAAAAAAACAAAAAAACAAAAAAAAACGAGGAAGCGGCTGCCAAACGCGGGCCACCCCCACACCTGGCGGGAGCGGAACTTCCTCACGGGGGAACAAGCTACCCCTGGTCAGATCCCCTAATCTGGCCTCCAACTCCCTAATTGGACCGCTCTTCATATATATGAACTCGGTTTTAAGTCCAGATATATTTCTGCTCAGTAGCCAATTTACACCGCGTCCTGCGAGCTGCGCGGCACCTGCAGCAGCAGCGCGCGCTTGCCGGGGGGCGGGGCGTCCTGCCCACGGAAACACGCGGTGAAGACATTTCTGCACCAGCACACTGTGAACTCTCGGTTTTGACTGTTCTCCATATATATGAACTCAGATTTAAGCCTGGATATATTTTTACAGCTCATTAGCTAATTTACGCCGCGTCCTGCGAACTGCGGCAGCCGCGGAAGCAGCGCGCTTGCCGAGGGGCGGGGCGAAACACACTGTTGGCCTCTCCGTGCCGCACCGCGCCGGGCAAAGGCTTGCAACCTGAAACGGAGGAAGGGTCTGAATTTCATGACCAAGCACCACGGCGAACTGACTGCTCATTGCTTTGCCTAGTCTTGCAGAAAGCGCTGGGGAGAGATTGCTAGCAATCTAGTCAGCGGCCCGTCGCCATTGTGACGTGTCCCTGTGGGCGGGGCGAGTCTTCCACCCCTAGCCCCGGAGTGTAACCAGCCGCAAGAAGCTTGGAATATATGGGGCAGCCTGGTTTCAATTAAGCCTCTGAGCTCCTCACATAACCAAGGCTGTGGAGTCCTGGGCACCTCAAGCTGATCCCCTTCTAGTG
>PVKS010017926.1:0-41030 GCA_004027875.1 Aplodontia rufa
TTTTTTTTTTATCTTGCTTTATTCTAAAAAGTGTTAAGGAGGAAAAGAAGTTTATGGAGTATGAAGGGTAGGAGTTTCGTATATCTGGAATCAGTGAAGGAAGTGATCTCTTGTTCAATTCTTTCCATTTTGTCTATGAATTAGCATCTGACATTGCCTACTGAAGGAGGCAGCGGAGGGGAATGTTGATTTAGCCATTATGAAAATATAAATGGGAAGGCAGCATGAAGGTCCTAAGGGGTCAGGAACATCCCTGCACAGTGGAGCCATTTTAGAGAGTTGTCTGCTTTGTTTGATAGCTCAGTGTCCTGAGTAGGGGCACAAGTCTGCATGAAGATCTGAAGAGTGTGTGTAATGAGCCTGGTGTGATGGCCCATACCTGTAATTCCACCAGCTCTGGAGGCTGAGGCAGGAGGGTTGTGAATTCAAAACAAGATTCAGCAATTTAGTGAGACCCTAAGGAACTTAGACCGATCTCAAAAAAAAAAAACAAATAAATATATAAAAAGGCTGGAGATATGGTTCAATGACTAAGTGCACCTGGGTTCAATACCTAGTACTTAAAAAAAAAAAAAAGAGTGTAAAGAAAGAACTTTGTGCTAAAGGACTAAAGATGTGGGAGTGACCAAAGCATGAACCTGGTACTCTAGCTCATAAAGGATAAGAGTTAGAGCAGGTAGAAACGGTAATTCATGGAAAAGGGAATATAAGCATGATAGAAGACCAGGATTGCAAAAAACAGAGAGATACATTGTGAAGTTAGGAAGTCAGAGTGAAAAACATTATAATTTAGTATTATTTTAAATTCAATGTAATTCCACATACGGCATATCTGTGAACAATAAAATATTTCTTGAGCAATTCCTCCACTTTACTCTATCCTCCTTTTTACTCCTACTATCTTATTGGAATTCTCCAAATTCTTCCAGAAAAGCTGACTTGTTTCCAGTACTCCTCTCAAATTTGATGTTTCATGGATTAGAACAGAGCAAATCTGCTTATCTGGGTCCATTATGACACATTACCTTAGAAAACTTGTAAATCCTTTCTAGGAAGTGGAACTTTAGTTTAAAATACACACACACAAATAAATCTGTTTTCAAGAAAGATTGTGAATCTATCACCATTCACTCCTCTCTTCATGTTAACTTCCTATTTTCAACCAGTTTTCATTGGCACATATTAAAGTTTTTTTAAATGCTGCCACATAATAGATACATTACAACAAAAGGTTAGTTAAAATTTTATGTACTGTATACTGAAGCTAGAAACCCATAGTATTGATTTTTTAAAAATTAACATTTACAGATTAATATCATAAACAAATGGAATTATTTTATATTGATTAAACTTATTTTTATACTCAAGGACAAGGTAGGGATCATATGACAAAAATGTTTTTCATTTAGAGAAGCTATTTGTGGGGCTGGAGTGGTGGCTCAGTAGTTACTGCACTTGCCTGGCATGCACAAGGATGCGGGTTTAAACCCCAGTGCCATGTACACAAGGAAGTGTTGGTGCAACAAAAGCCACATGAAAAGTTAAATAGAATTGATTCTCCCTTTTTCTTTCTCTCTCTCACTGTCCCTCTCCTTAAAAAAAAAGAAAAAGAAAAAGAAAAGGAAAAGAAAAGCTTTTTGTGAATTTCCTTCCCCCAAATGTGAGCCACAAGAAGAAAACGAATTCAGTGCTTCAAAAGCAACATTTAGGGTCAAGTGAGTGTCATCATAAATGTTCATGACAAATTCATGCAGAAGTTCTGTTTTGGTACCGCATTGCTGGTATAGCAAACATTGACAGAGAACCCTCTTTTAAAGCCCTTCACACTAACATTTTATAAATATGTAATCATAACAAATCCATAGGATTAGACTTATCCGCATGATAAGATTCACATTAATGGTTATTCCAAGTAACATGTTTCTTACTAAGAAGAAACCTAAAGCCACTCAATATATTTTCCTTGCTAATTAAATTGGAAAACATACAAAAATTACTTTTTCCCCTAGAACATTTCAAGTTTTTAAATGTATAACTTCATCACTTTGAATCACTATTTGGTTAGTACCAAGATTGATAATATTAAAAAATAGTTTTAGTGAAATAATGTCAAATGCTTTAATTTAATCACACAAAATACATATTAATATAATTACTAAATGCTATAGCATAAAACACTGCAGAGTATTCAAAAGGACAACTTAATTTGCTGTTCCTAATGATCTCATGGTAACATCTTCAGAATGTTTGTCTTCTCTGAATATTTATTAAATAAATCAAAATAAATTTGTCTTTCACTCACTTCTATCTCCAAGTATCTAAAACATTGACTAAAATTGAAGTGATCAAGTGCTTTAGAATTTTTGTGATATACAAGTTCTTATTGATTCTATAAATTCTGACAAGAAATGGGATGAAAAAGTAAAATCTCTGCTCTTCTGTGTATCATTTCATTAGTAAATGAGAGAGAGAAGATTGATGTTCACATCCACCAGAGTGTTATTATGCAAAGTTATGCATACAGACTGTGTAGTCCAACAGGAAGATGGTACTGAGATGGGAATTCTAACAACATGAGATCTAGCACTGAGACTTAATGAGAGACCCTTGGCAGTTATTTAGTATCTAATCTAGGTCTTTGTGAAAAGATTGTGTCTGGGAAGTGTGGTCTTTCAAGCTTTTGATTTACATATAGTTCTTGGATAATAAAATTATATAGCTACAATTAATTGACCATTTACTTCCAGAATTTTATGTTATGTCATTTATCTTTTACAGAAGCACAAAATTTATTTTATTTTCTCCGTTTTACAGGTAAATAAACTGACAAAGATACTAAGTAATCTTCTAAATGGAAAAGATACTTTTGAAGCCATTATTCCTACACATATTCAATGTGCATAATTATATACATTATCCCTTTGGCCCTGTAGGGCATTTAGCAAGAACAAATGAAGAGAAGGACAATAAGGTGTATGGATTATACAGCATACTTGTGCACAACTGATTATACAAATCTCTGGCAAAACATAATCTCAGGTGGTTAAGAAGCTATGTTAATGACACTATACTAATGAAAGAGCTACGGCTCTGACCTACATTTAGGATAGGGAATTCTGTTCCTTATCAAATCCATTCTTCACCATTAGGTAGATACTGCAAAATGTGCACTAGACATTGAAATTTCATTATGCTGATATAAATTAATTTTATTTCTCCCTACACTCACTATGCTGAGTCAAAGTCTAAAACACTACAGTTAAAAGTATAATGCTAGAGCTGTGACTCAGCAGTTTTAGTGCTTATCTGGCACATATGAGGACCTGGGTTCAAACCCCAGCACCATGTACACAACTAAGTGTCAGAAAAACAGAAACCACATGAAAAAATAAATGAAAATTAATTCTCTCTACCTCTCTTTAAAAACAAAAAAGTATAATGTAGATCCTTCTAGAGGGCTGAAACTCAAGTTATTTTAGGGGATACAATGTTTTCGATGAATTTTCATTAGAGTCAAGTACAGAACCGCGATAAGACTCTAAGTTTTTAAAATAGAGAAGAAAGCAGATGTTGAACACTTTATTAACAGAAAATACTAGTAATAATTTAGTATGAAGATAGAATGAAAAGATTATGAAAATTCATTATGTTTAAAATTAACATTATTTATTAAAACATTTTTAACTTAAAAAAAAAAACAATAAAAGCTAAGGAGCACAAATAAACAGACCACTAATGATTTCATATAAGGGGTAGATTATTCCTTGGGCAATCTCAGTTATGGAGGAATAGAAACTCAAATTTACCTTTCAGTACTATTCATCTTGTGTTGTATTAATGTTTGCATTCCATTTGAACTTTTGCACTCATGTTACCTAGTAATTTATCGTCACTGAGCCTTTTTTTTAAGCAAATAAGATTCTAGTTCGTATCATAATTAAAATCAGAATTTGTCTTAGACACAGATACAGTCTATTTAGTTTCGTTTTTGGTTTCCTACATATGAATTACATGGACACTGCTTTCAAGAGTTACTGAGCCAAAAAAAACCAATGGAGTAGTAGAGCAGTATTGATCTATTTCATATATATATAGAACAATTTATTAACAGAAACAAGTAAATGAAATAGATAGATACCTCTTAAATAGTTGACTCTTAAATTTTTAGATTTCTCAAGTTTTGTGATCTCTTAGAATTCTCTTATATTGGTATGGCAAATTTGATGTTAGAGTAATCATACAAAACATTTTATATATTAACAGAAACCAGAGTCAAATGTCATCCTTGACTTAATACACCAGTTTCAGAAAATCATCATTTAATTTACAGTGAAAAAGAAGGGTTTGGGCTAGAAGAATGTTAGGGACAGATAAAAACTGATATAAGTGTTCTTTAGATCTCAGAGGCTCTCTGAGTGAATAGGGCACATGGTAATTTCATGTATTATAAGCAGAAAGACAATGTGAATTTTCTGCCACCTATTTTCGGTTGAAACCATGAAAAACTGAATGGCAGCAAAAGGGGCAAGAGTTATAGAATGCTAGTTGAGGAGAAGCTGGAGAAATAGACTGTATTTTAGAGGGTGTTTCAGAAAGAAGCATAACATTAGAGTAGGGCAATTATTTCAGAAAATAAATAATACATCTTATAAATATTCTAGAAAACTAAGCTGAAAAGGGAATTAACGTGTAAGGAACTGGCCTTTACATATCAATTCCCTTAGAGAAATCTAATAGCAATTCTATGAGGCTATTTATCATTGTTACTTCACAAATTTTGAAAATGAGATTCAAAGAAGGGAAAACCATCTGATGCTATCTAGGTGGTAAATGATTAAGTTGATATTTGCAATTAGGTTTCTCAAACTAACAAACCTCTCTTGTTCTGCCTCTTGGCCCTGAAAATATTCCTATTAAAATACAAAAGAATTACAAATTCATGTGGATTTAATCCTGTGGAAATTATTTTTTGAGCATTGGTAGGTTAAATAAGAAAATTACCTTTGCTTTTGCTGTTCCTGTTTTAAGCTTTTTCTGAGGAAAGATTGGTAAAAAAAAATCTACTACATTATCCTTATGTTACCAGAGTTTGGGCAGAGTTTTTTTTCAAATAAAGTCAGGTATATATGCCACATCTCATGAGGAGACTATTTTATTCTTATCCCCTTGGTTAATAAAGATGGTTAAGGTGGGCCTGAATCAACCTATACTTTTTAATTTTCCTTGACTTCTTATTATATAAAAATGACTGAGAAGGAAACAGTAAAAACTATAAAAATATATTAAAAATGAAACTCAAAATACTGGACATTAGAATATTTAGGACAGTAAATCCTGAATATGTTAAATAAACTGGTTGAACCTACAACTTCCCCAATTTGCCCCCTAAAGTTTCTAAGCTGCTGTATCAGGAGGGAGACAGGCAAAGCTTAGCAATGTGTGTGAGGTGTAGAGGCAGATCTGTAGGTTTAGTGTTCACAGTACCAGAGAAGAGGAGAACTACAGGGAGAGAATGAAGAGAACTACAAGAGACCTACCCTGCTGCTGCTATGGTGAATGTCCTAATCCCAGTGACTGGAGATCACAAGTTCAAAGCCAGTCATAGCAACTTAGCAAGATCCTGTCTCAAAAGAAAAAATAGAAAGGACTGGAGATATGGGGGCATGGCTCAGAGGTTAAGTGCCTCTGGGTTCAATCCCTGGTTCCAAAATAAAGAAAAAAAATGGAGCCCCACACAAAGTGTCTTCTTCAGGACTGACCAGCATGTGCTTATGAGAAAACAAGTTGAAACAGAAAGGACATCCTGAAAATATCAGAAGGAACAATGGTCAGGATTCAGCCAGACCAGGAGTAGTTTACTCCTTAACAGCCAGAGTAGAGAATTTTACAATTCAGGAAACATTATTTAAGAGTACTGAGAAAGGCTGGGACTCACCAGTAGGGAAAAAATTACTCATAAAGTAATTAGTGTTTAGGTCCTGTCTAAAATGCATAAAAGCAAGACCAAAAAGAATCAAATGATTTCAAGTAACAATCTCATCACAGAACAAAGGTCCAAAACATAAAAATACTCAACTTCCAAAATGGTATAAGTCAAATGCCTGAAAGTAAAAAAAAAAAAAAAAAAAAATCAGGTATGCACAGATTCAGGAAAATGTAATTCAAATAAGGAAAAACCCCCTGCAGTACCAAAGGAATAATCCATGAGAGAAAGAACTGATAAATTGGGATTTATTAGAATTCAAAATCTGGACTGGAGAAGTAGCTCAGTGGTTGAGTTTTTGTCTAGTATGCTTGAGGTTCTAGGTTCAATTCCTAGCACCACAAAAAATAATAATTAAAAATTAATGCTCTATGTTACTATCAAGAGAATGAAAAGTGGGGAGGGAAGTCCAAGATGGCAAGCTGCAAGGAAGAAGTACCTCCAGACTTGGCTACCTGGACCATGGGGAAGCTCAATTCAAAGATCCAGAAGAAGGACATAAAAAATGAGGAATAAAAATAGAAAAGGTTCACCTCAGCCCACAACTCCCCAACCAAAAAACACAAACAGGAATGGGATGAAAATCTAAAACAAAGGATCAATGATCTGATTACTAAAAGGAACAATTCAAAGATCCAAAGGAAGTTTTTCAAAGATGAAAAATCAAACTAGAAGAGATTCATCCCAAACACACAACTCCCCCAGCAAGAAGCCCCATGGTCAGGGAGCAGGATGAAAATGTACAGCGAATTATGAATGATCTGATAACTTAAAGGAACAATTAACTAAAAGAAGATTTAATGAAGGGTTAAGTGAGAAAACTCAAGAGATGAAAAATTCTATTATCAAAGAAATAAACATACTGAAAAGGAAGTAACAGCTAAAATCTGCAGTTAATGACATAAGAAAAACCATGGAAAAATTTAATAATAGACAAACTTCTATAGAAAAAAGAACCTCAGCTCTTGAAGAATTTCTGACAATGAGCAAGCATGAGCACATGGATGACAAAAAAGAAATTCAACTCACAGAATATGAACAAAATTTTCAAAACAATTGGAATGAAATAAGAAGAAATAATACAAAAGTAATTGGGATACAGGAAGAAACTGAAATGCAAACGAATCGTATAAGGAACATTCCAAAGGAAATAGTTAACAGAAATTTTTTCCCATATGAAAACAGAGTCAGATATGCTCATCCAGGAAGCCTACAGGACACCCAATAGTCCTAATCAAATGAGAAACTAACCGAGATCCATCATATTCAAAATGTACAACAGGGAAATAAAGGAAAGAATATGAAAATTTGCAAGGGAGAAACACCAAATCACATTTAGGGACAAACCAATAAGAATCTCCTCTAACTTTTCAGTTCAGACTCTGGAAACAAGAAGATCCTGGAAGGAGATCTTTCAATGCCTGAATGACCACAATATGAAGCCAATAATACTATACCCAGCAAAACTCAGTTTCAAATTTGTAGGAAAAATAAGAACTTTTCATAATAAGAGCATATTTGCAGCATTTATGAACAGAAAACCAGAATTACAAAGAATCCTCAGAGATAAACTAAGAGAAGAGCAAGCAAATACTCCTCAAAACCCACACACAGAGGAAATTCAATAAAGGTACACCCTATCAACACACACCCAAGACAGCACAGAACTTACTAATAAAAAAAAATGACCTTGAACCACACACATAACTATTCTAACACTGAATGTGAATGGTCTTAATGCTCCATTCAAAAGATACAGATTAGCAGATTGGATCAAAAAACAAAACCAAACAAAATGCTGCTGACATGAGACTCACCTTACAGCCAAAAATAACAACAAATTGAGAGTAAAAGGATGGAAAAAGATCTAAAATGCATACAGCCCAAAAAAGCAAGCTTGTGTTGCAATACTTATATCTGACAAAGTAGATTTCAAACATAAACTAATTAGAAGAAATAAAGAAGGCCACTACATATTAGTAAAGGGAACAGAACAACAGGAAGATATAACCATAGTAAATATATATTTTCCAAACAACAATACTTCCAACTATGTGAATAAATAACTCCATGACATAAAACCACTTGTGGACCTCAACACAATAATACTAGGGGACTTTAACACTCTTCTATTAGCAATAGACAGATCATCAAAGCTAAAAACAATAAAGAGATCTCCTGCCTCAACAATTTCATAAATCAAATGGACTTAATAGACATCTACAAAATATTCCATTCCAAATTGGCTGAATATATCTTCTTCTCAGCGGCATGTGGATCCTCCTCCAAAATAGATCATAGTTTAGTTCACAAAAGAAATCTTAGAAAACATAAAATGTATATATTATTGCATGTGTACTATCTGACCATGATGCCATGACCCTGGCAATTAATTGCAAAAATTATAACATAAAACACACATATACATGGAGAATGGATAGTAAATGAAGAATGGATCCAAGAAGACATGAGAGCAGAGATCAACAAATTCTTGGAAGAGAATGAGAATGAAGAGACAACATGTCAAAACCTCTGGGACAGCGTGAAAGCATTCCTAAAGGGAAAATTTATAGTACTGAATGCTTATGCTTACCTCAAATACCTACAAAAGGAAGAAAAATCTTATCTCAAAGCCAGCAGAAGACAGGAAATAATCAAGATCAGAGCTGAAATCAATGAAATTGAGACAAAATATAAAAAGAATCAGTGAAACAAAGAGCTGGTACTTTGAAAAAATAAATAAAATTGATAGACCCCTAGCCAGTCTCACGAAAAGAAGAAGGGAAATGCAGCAAATCAGCAAAATCACCAATGAAAAGGGAGTGATCACCACTGAATCCACAGAAATATAATAAATTATAAGAACATAATTTGAAAAACTATATTCCTGTAAATGAGATAATCTGGAAGTAATGGACAAATTTCTAGACACATACAACATTCCCAAATTGACACTGAATGATAAGGAAATCCTAAACAGCCCAATAACAAGCACTGAAATCCATACAGCAATTGGAAGTCTTCCAAAGAAGAAAAGTCCAGGACCTGATGGATTCTCCACTGAGTTTTATCACCCCTTTTAGGAGGAACTAACACCTCTCCTTATTAAACTATTCCAAGAAATTGAAAAGGTGGGAACTCTCCCAACAATTTTTTTTTGAGGCAGCCATAACTCTGATACCAAAATCCAACAAAGACACATCAAGAAAAAAAAATAAAAAAATAAAAAACAAAAAAACTACAGACCAATATCCCTGATGAACATTGATGCAAAAATTCTTAATATGGTTCTAGCAAACCATATTCAAAAACTCATAAAGAATATAATTCCCCATGATCAAGTGGGCCTCATTCCAGACATGCAGGGCTGGTTCAACATATGCAAATCAATAAATGTGATCCATCACTTACACAGAATTAAGGACAAAACCAAATGATCATCTCAACTTATGCAGAAAAGTACTTCAATAAAATTTAGCACCCAAGTATGCTGTAAACTCTAAAGAAGATAGGGATCTAAGGATCCTATATTAACTATATAAAGATCATATATGACAAATCTTCGGCTAGTATAATACTAAACAGAGAAAATCTGAAAGCATTTTTGCTAAACTCAGGAAGAAGACAAGGTTCTCCACTCTCACCACTTTTATTCAATATAGTTCTTGAGACCCTAGCTCAAGCCATCAGGCAAGAGAAGAAAAACAAAGGGATAAGAATAGGAAGAGAGGAAGTCAAACTATCTCTTTTTGCTGATGACATGATCCTATAGCTGGAATATCCAAAAAACTCCACCAGAATACTGCTTATAAACAGATTTAGCAATGCGGCAGGCTACAAGATCAAAACTCAAAAATAAACAGCTTTCCTACACCAAAATTAATAGGGCAGCAGAAGAAATCAGTCCCATTCACAGTGTCCTCAAAAAGAATAAAGCACTTGAGAATTAATCTAACAAGGGAATTAAAAGACTTCTACAATGAAAATTACTGAACATTTAAGAAATAAATCCAAGAAGATCCGAGAAGATGGGAAGTTGTTCCATGCTCTTAGTTAGGCAGAATTGATATAATTAAAAAAATCAAAATCCATCAAGGAACTAGGAATCAAATCAGCTATAATACAACTGCTAGAAGGGAAGTTAGGACAAACCAGCATTTGGGAGTAGACAAAGACTTTCTCAACAAGACCCATAAAGCAAAAGAATTAAAGTCAAAAATCAATGTGTGAGATACCATTAAACTAAAAAGCTTCTGCATAGCCAAGGAATTGGTTAAAATTGTCAAGAGACAACCTACAGAATGGGAGATAACAATAGCCTGTGATTCCTCTGACTGGGGACTAGTATCCAAAATTTACAAATTACTCAAAAAACTGAATATAAAAAACAAATAATCCAATCAATAAATGGGCCAAAGAGTTAAACAGAAACTTCTCAACAGAGGAAACTGAGCAAACCAGTGAATACATGAGTAAGTATTCTAAATTGCTAGTAATCAGAGAAATGCAAACCAAATCTACATTAAGCTTTTACCTCACTCCAATCAGATTGGCAAAGACGAAAAATATAAACAATAACAGATGCTGGAGGGGTTGCAGGGGGATAGGAACACTAGCATATTATTGGTGGAACTGCAAACTGGTAAAGCTGCTCTGGAAAGCATTGTGGAGAATCCTAAAATAATTAGGAACACATCCATGATAGGACCCAGCTATCCCTCTTCTGAGTATTTTTCCAGAAGATTTAAAATCATCACATTATAGAAACAGAGGGTGGGATGTAGGGAGACAATCAACAATGTAGCATACTCTTAACCCCCTTAAGAATCTAATAATACTTGTGCAATCATTTAATTCTGGAAAGTTCACAATATAAGCATTAATATCACTTGTAGGACAAAATGTAAATAATCAAGAGACTAGGGTGTGAGTGATGTGGGGGCATTTCTGGTTTAAGATCATAAGCCTAACACATGTTGCTTTGTATGCTTTTATGATTGTACAATAACTCAACTCCTTAATAAAAAATAAAACTGTAAAAGAAAAAAACTAAAAAAAAAGAATAAAAAATAAGTCAAGGACTACAAGAAAATATATATACAAAAGACTGTGATCCAAAATAGAAAAATAAAAGGAGCTAAATATAAAATATTAAATATATGAAATGTAAATTATAAAGGACTGTTATCCAAAATACATGAACAACTATTAAGAATCAACAATAAATGGATTCTATTGTCATGTATAAAAGAACCATTTAAGTAAGAAAAAGAAAAATTCACTGAAAAATGGGCTGAAGATTTTACAGATTTTACAGATGCCTTACCAAGGAAGAAACTGAAATGAGAGATAAGGCTATGAAAAATAGTCTGCATCATAAGTCATAAAAGAAATGTGAACTAAAATAACTCTCAGATACGACTGCATGTATATTAGAATAACCAAACTCCTGAACATTGATACCACCAAATTCTGGCGAAAATGCAGAACAGCAGGAACTTTCATTCATTGCCCATGAAAATGAAATACTGTGCAGACAATTTGGAAGCTAGTTTGGGAATTTCTTAGAAAACCAAACATATTTTTTCCTATAAGATTCAGCAATCATTCTCCTTTGTAACTGCTTATGATATAAGCTGCTTGGCTTTAAAATTTTTAGGCATTATTTTTCAAAGTTTTCCATTTTTCTACTCCTTTTGGGGGGAGAACTAAAATTACATATCTAATAGGCTATTTGAAGCTATCCATGGATTGCTGAGAGTCTTATTTTTTGTTAATTCTTTTGTATTAGTGTGTTTCAATTTTTGGTATTTTCTATTGCTGTATCTTCAAATTCACTGATTTTTTTCTGCAATATTTATTACTCTATTCATCACAACTGGTGTATTATAAGATGAGATACTCAGGGTTTTCTTTTTTTCTTAAATAGACTTTCCTTTTTAGAGGTTCAAACTATATGGGTGAAAAACTGATAAAACTGTAAGGAGAAACAAACAAATCCATAGTTTAGGAAATTTCAACACTTGTCTATTAATAATCTATAGAAAAATTAGGAAATCAATGAAGATATAGAAGTTGAAGCAATACTCTCAACCAAATTGAACTACTTGACATTTCTAAGAAGAATCCACTTTCTAACAATAGGATACAAACAATTTTCATGTATGAATAAAATATCTACCAAAAATAACAAATGCTTTGGTATAAAACAAGTTTCAGTATGTTTAAGAGGGTTCAACTTTCACTAACTATTGTCTTTGACAATAGTTAATATGAAATTAAAATAGAAATTAATTACAAATTTGAAAAATATTCAAATAATTTAAAACTAAATAACATACTTCTTAATAACTAAACTTTCAAAAAGAGAAAAATATAAGAGAATTTTGAAAGTATAGAAAATGAATTGTAGACTATAGAATTTCGATAAGAATTGTATTAAATTTGTAGATTGCTTTGAATATTATAGATATTTTAACAACATTTATTTTTTCAAATCTGTGGCCCCAATGAAATCTATTCTATTTATGTCTGACTTCTCAAGTTTCTTTGATCAATATTTTCTATTTTTCAGTTCACAGATATTTCATCTCCTTAAAGTTATTCTTAATTAATAATTTTTTGGATGCTTTTGTAAATTGGATCACTGGTTTGTTTTTTAAAAAGGTTGTTGTTAGTACACAAATACATTACTCATTTTTATCTGTATCCTGCAACTTCATTGAACTTATTTATTTTATTTTTAAGAAAGAAAGAGGGACAGTGAGAGAGAGAGAGAGAGACAGAATCAATTCTATTTAGTTTTTCATGGACTTTTATTGCTCAGACACTTCATTGTGTATGTGGTGCTGGGGTTTGAACCCACATACTCGCTCATGCAAGGCAAGCACAGCAAATGCTGAGCCACCGCTCCAGCCCCTTCATTGAACTTTTAAAATTAATTCTAACATTGTTGGTTGTTTTGTTTTGGTTGCAGATTTACAGATTTTACATATAAAATCCTGTCATCTTCATTTAGAGACCATTCTTATGCAAGCACTAAAGATACTGAATAGTTAAACCCATCTACAGTAAAAATAACAAACTTGAAGGTATAACAGTACCTGATCTCAAAATCTACTACAAAGCTATAGTAATCAAAACAGCAGGACACTGGCACTAAAACAGACATAAAAGACAATGAATAGATTTTAGACCTCAGAAGTAAATCTACACATCTACAGTCAACAGATCTTTGATAAAGATGCTGCTGGAAGAATTAAATTTTGCCCTTACTTCCCAGATATTCAATAACCAATTCAAAACTGACTAAAATTTAAATGTAAAACTTAAAATCTAAACCTATTAGAAGAAAACATAGGGGCAGAGCTTCTTTATATTGGTCAAGGCAAAGATATTTTGGGTACAATCTCTGGTGTCAACAAATTCCTCAAAGAAAATCAAAGCAGGCCATACTTTGGAGGAGTGTACAGAATGATTCTGAAATCCATATGGAAATTCCAGGGGCCTAGAAGAGCAAAAACAATCCTATAACATAGAACAAAGTTGGATGACAAATGCTACCTGATTTCCATTTCATTATAAAATTGCTATAATCAAGAATATGATTGGGCTGTTTGTATGGACAAACAGATTAACAGAAGAGAGTTCTGAAATAGGCCGGTATATATAGAAATAAATATAAATACTTATATTAATTTATACATATATACACACACACTGATATTTAATAAAAGTTTCAATTTAGAATAGTAGATAAAGATATAGTTTCACAAGAGCTAGAATAAATGAACATACATGTGAATAAATTCTGATCCATACTTGTATCAAATAAAAATTAACTCAAAATATGCTATAGACTTAAATGTAAAGCACATAACTACAAGTTTTCTAGGAGAAATACTTCTTTAAACATTTTTTTTTAAAGAAAGAAGGACAATGGGAAAGAGAAAGAGAGAGAGAGAAACAATTTTTATTTAGTTTTTCATGTGGCTTTTGTTGCTCGGAGACTTTGTTGTATACATGGTGCCTGGGTTCAAACTCGTGTACTTGCACAAGCTGGGCAAACACAGTAACTGCCAAGCCAAGACTCCAGCCTGAGAAATACTTTCAGAGTTGTTTTAAGCAAATATTCTTAGGTATGGAACTAAAAGTTCTATTCATAAAAGAAAATTATTAAAAAATAGAACTTCATCAAAATTAAGAACTGTTTTTTGAGATAAATAATATATATGATAAAGGACTTGCTTCCAGAATTTTAAAGAACTCTCAAGATTCTATAACAAGAAATTCAATAACACAGTTAAAAACATGGAAAAATAATAATTTAAAAGATATAATTATCAAATAAACACAAAAACACTCAATGCCATTAATCATTGAGGAATCCAACTTTACATTAAAGTATTATATCACTCACTAAATGCATACATGAATATAATATCTTGATCTTCAAAGATGAGTTGTTTTGTCACCAACATTGAGCAAGTTGGGTTTTCCAACACTGCTTTCGATAGGAATACAAAACATTACAAAACCACTTTGAAAAAGTTTATCCATTTCTTAAATCATCACACATACTCCTACCATGTAATTTATCCATTACTCACCAAGGTATTGATCCAAAATAAACATTCATGAAAATTTTATGGTAATAGCAGAAACAAGAGATCAACCTAAGTTTCCTCAACTGGTGAACAGAAAAACATTGTGATGGATCATTAAATAGAATAGTAATGAACAATACAAAAGGAATGATCTATTAATACACTTAATAACTTGTGTAAATTTTAAAATAATCAGTCTGAGTAAAAGACACACAGACACCAAAAGAAAAAAAAAGAATATATTGAATGATTCCAGCTATATGGGGCTTTAGAAAATGCAAACTGATCTATAGTGACAGAAAATAAATCACATCAGTTTTTGCTGGGGTTGAGCTGCATGTATGGGAAGTGGGGTGAGATGATAAATGTACATATAGAAGTTTTGTAGGTGGTGAACATGTTCACCATGTGAATACTGTGGTGGTGTCATAGTAATAATACATACGCTCAAATTCATCAAATTGTATGTTTTATCTTAATATATTCCAACTATACTACAATAAACTTTTAAAAAAGCAGCTTGAATAGATATTTCAGCAAGATAATTTACTTAATTAGATTTAATAGATTGTATTTTCCCTGTACATTTTAGTCACCCAAATTCTTTATTCTATTATGCCTTTTAGCCCCAAAACAAAAGTAAATTAAGAACAAACTGATGACCATTTTTCGCTTTGTGTCTTTAGGTGTCATTCTGTTAATTACTACATAGTTGATAAAACCCACAGATGCAAGGTAACAACAAAGGCAGTCAGCAGACAGAGTCTCTCTAACCCACTTCCTTTATATTTCAACCCCCAATTTAAAAGTTGTTTGTGTATGGAATCTCACAGATGACATGACTAGGGGTAACTGAAATTATGACTGCTACAGGAACTTGCTCATTTTATAAGACAAAAATATGCAGTCAAGGGCTGGAGCAGTGGCTCCGTGGTTGGAGCACTTGCCTTGCATATGTGAGGATCTGGGTTCAAACCTAAACACCACGTACACAACTAAGTGCAGAGAAAAAAACGGCCAGGTGGAAAAATAAATTTATTCTGTTTTTCTCGCTCTCTCATTCTCCTTCTCTCTCTTTTAAAACAACAAAAAGTACACAGTCAGAAAATGAGGGTATGTGGGGGAAGAAAAAAGTATGTTCTACACCTATCAGCAGAAGAAAGGGACAACGGGATGTGAAAAGGGTGGGGATTATTGGCCAAATTATATTGTTCTGTTGTGTGAATATATGAATATGTAATAACAATTCACAAAATTGTGTGCAATGCACCAGTAAAAAGTGTGGAAAAAAATAAAGAATACTCTCAGTTTTAGGTAACAGTCATTAAAAGTATTCAAGGATAATGGGGCAGTTTACCCTAATGGTTTTGCAAAATGATTCTTTGCATTTTATCTGCAACCCTTCTGTAAGTTTGAGGTTGCCTCAAAAGAAAGAATACATAAACAATGAAAAAATTCAATTATTCTAAATTGTTTCTGGTGCCATAGGAGAGATTTATGTTTATTAATTCAGATTTTAAAAATTAAACTGCGTATAAACAGAGGAAGATGGGGTTACCATTCAGGTTCCTATTGACTTGATCACTAATTTAAGGGATTACTATAGGCCATGTCAGCCATAATTATTCTAATTTATCACATTTAAGATACTTTTGATCATAAGACTCACCATATTTTTTAAGGTTCACTAAGAAAGGAGGCACTATCAATTGGACTGATGCAGCTTTGATTGAAATATACATGTGGATGACAGAGAAATTAAAATTAGGAAAAAAGTATACTTTTTCTTTGCTCTCTCTCAACTGAATGTAGCTAAATTTAATAGAATTGGGCTGGAGTGTTTGCTCAGCGGTTTAGGCGCTTGCCTGGCATGTGCAAGTACACTGGTTCAAACCCCAGCACCCACGTACACAATAAGTATCAAAGCAATGAAAGCCATGAGAAAAACTCAATAAAAATTGATTCTGTCTCTCTCTCTCTCTCACTGTCCTTCTGTCTTTAAACAAAAATAAATGTAATAGAATTATGTGAAGTAGGGACAGGAAGATGTTCCTCTATATTGCAAACACTGATTTGTGCTCCTCTTTCAGAAATGCTAAGAAAGCTGCATATCTCCGTAGGGATGTATAAAACAAGTGACCTGATTTCATAGTGGACCTTCCTTTGAGGAAATGGCCATAAATAAGACATTCTAAAAGTTGTAATTTAAATTGTTTCAATCCCCAAAAGAAAGCATAAGCAGGGAATAGAAATGATAAAAGGTACTTATCATTTGCTTTTTGTACTGTGAAACAGCAGCACATATCCCCATTGAATATTATTTTAGATCTGTCAGCTATTAGATATAATTTTTTTCTGTCTAAAAATCATGATAAAAGGTTTGACATGAGACCTTTTCTGTATTATATAGCTACCAAAAGACAAAAAAAAAAAAAAAGAAACAGAAAGCAAAAACAAATAAACAAAAAGCAGGTCACAGAAGGTAAGTAATGCTATATTGCATTTCATATTTTTTTCTTTAGAAAGAGGGACAGTGAGAAAGACAGAGAAAGAAACAACTTTATTTAGTTTTTCACATGGCCTTAGTTGCTCCAACACTTAGTTGTGTACGTGGTACTGGGGTTTAAACCCGGGTCCTCGTGCTTGCCAGGCAAGCGCCAAGACTGCTAAGCCACTGCTCCAGCCCCTTGCATTTCATATTAAAAAGAAAGGAAAAACAGAATGAGAGATGTTGAGTTTATGTCTTATACTCCATCCTAGAATGTTCTATCCTAAGATGTTCTTTCTTTGGATTTTACCAACTTATTCTCTCTCTCTCTCACACACACACACACACACACACATACACGTATACACTTTTATAACACAAGAAATACATTAAATCTTATTGCATCAAATTGCACCATATACGTACATATGATTCTACCAATGAACACCAAGTATATCATCAGATACAATGAATGCAAAAAAAAATAAAAATAGATAGTAACCTCTACTTCACTATCTTATGAAATATAAAATACTTAGATATATTGAAGGATCCTAAAATACTGAATTTCAGTAACAATAAATGAACTGTAAGACAATTCAGAATCTCTTTGATTATACACTGAACATGCAGAGAGACATATGCATATGTAAATAGTATTATTAGATTTACAGCATGAAGCACACGAAGTTACAACACATAGCTTCATAGTACATTTTATGATAAACATAGCGAAAAATAAAATCTAGCTAATGTTACCTGTAAGATATAGGTACCTGTTTTTCAAGTTATATGATGCTCAGAGAGAGAAATTCCAAAGAGCAAGATGGAATTATGTCTCTGGTTATTCACTTGGTGAGAACATGAGTGGGAACTAATGAACTTTATATGTGGTCTTCTGTGTCCTGGGTGTCATAGGCATTAGAGAGGTAAGAAAAACTTTCTACTTCACTGCTATCTGACAAGAAAGACTGAAGATATATAAATATGATGTTTCCTCTGAATTTCAGGGTAAATTTTGAAATGGAAAGAAAAAAAAATCTCCACACAAGAATAGACGAAATTCAGCATTTGTCAAAATATTTCTGATATTGCAAACCAAATTCCTGATAAACATGTGACTAATGAATCTAAGGGATCTTTCTAAAACCTCAAATAATCAACTTAAATATCAAATAGAAGAAAAACTGCTTTTTGTAAAATATTATACAGGGTAATGAAGTTATATAATATGAAAATATTTTGTATTAATTATTTTATAATTGCTAAAGTATTTTTTAAAAGTAAAGATTAATAACAATAACAACAATTAAAGTTATTACTGGATACTGGAGAAATTATGCTTTTTTAAAAAATTTTGTACTAGGGGTTGAACCCAGGGATGCATAACCATTGAACCACATCCCTAGCCATTATTATTATTATTATTATTATTAATCTTTTCATTTTGAGGCAGAGTCTCACCAAGTAGTTTAGGGCCTAAGTTGCCGAGGCTGGCTTTGAACCTATGATCCTCCTGTCTCACCCCCTTAAGTCTCTGGGATTACAGGTATACACCACTGTATCTTTGTAATGAGTTGATAGTTACAGCCCATAAGGAGGCCCATTTAATTCACTCTAATTGTGCTTAGAGGCCACCAGCCCTCTGATGAGTCATGTTTGAACTGAGGCCATTCCTCATGTGTATAAACCGAAAGTCCTGGTTACTAGAAAATTGTCACAGATATATACATACATGCGTCTGTATATATATAAATATATATCAGGGTGTTTTTGGTGGGACAATCGTGCTAGAACCCAAATAACAAGTACTAAAGTTGTGTTTCTTAAGCTTGGGCACACAGGATAGATGTGACTACCTGGGACTCTCTTGAGTTGAGGCCATACTCAGAGATACAGTTTCCTAGTAACAACTTTAGTTTTACAATCTAAATGCCTACACATATGTGGTCTCAGGCTTAGAATTCTTTTATTATGTTAGTTTTTTCCTGATTCCTTTTTTTTGTATTTTTATTTTTTTTGTACCTGATTCCTTTTGAGCACACATAGTTACCTGTTATATTCATACATGAATTCATTTGATCCACAAATGTTCAGCATATACTAAGTTAGTAGGAATTAATTTAAGAATCATTTACGGTGATAAAATAGATGAAGTTGAGAAGGAAGAACTATAAAGATAATTAAGGGTTTATACTTAGGGTGACTCCCTAGATGGTTACCCCCGTAGTGGCAGTAAAATCTTTTTACGTATGTAGTTAGACCTGTGATGAGTGGAGTTCTACAAGTCTAGTCTGGACCCCACAAACTGTGGAACAAGGGACAAAGCAATGTCATACAGGCTAAACAAACTGATGTTGAGACCAACAATCATATCAGAAGTCCAAATAAACATCAGACTCACCGGGAAAGGAGTGGCAGGAAAACTAGGAATGCAGACTGGGGAACAGTAGACAACCCAACAGAAAAAGTACATGCAGTGGGGGCCTCTACAAAGCAGTGCAGAGAAATTCCCAAAGCTAATGCAACATTAGTAAAATGATCTTTAAAGTATACATGTAGTTTTATTTGCATCTGAGATAAGAAAGTCATGAAAATGGAACAATAATAGACAAACTATGGTAATGACAGACAGAATAAGATGGAAGAAGAAGACCTGAGAGGTTTCAATAGCTGGCACATTGGGAAAGGTCAGTGTTTGTCAGAGGTCAGTGATGCCAACAGTTGGAAGTGAGACACTTGGGGATATAAGTTAGGCAGGACAGTGTGTTAAGGAAGATAAGGATGGTAAGTCAGATTTGATTGTCACATATCAAATTTTCAAAGTTATTGAAATGTTTAAAACAATATTTAAACATCCAAAGAATTTTAATGGCATGTATACTACTAATGCTTCCTACTTAAATTTCCAACTTCATATCAGCTAAGAACTACATAGAAGGATAGTTTAAAATTCTAAATTGATCTTTGTCTAGGGAACTAATTTTTTTCTGTCCCAGCTCAACTAATATCAATATAAGTAGTCATATGACATATGTACCACAAGTAGTTTCAGCTCGTAGTTCAATGATTTCATAAGGCACATACTATTGCTTAGAGGCTGCAAACTGTGGGAGATTTAAAAATTAACTGTTGTCATCAAACATATCACCTAGAATGAGATCTCAGATAAAGAGGTTCTAATTTTCTTCTTACATAATTTTAACGGCAGTAGTATGGCTTTTAAATTACCATTAGAAGAGACAAATATTGGGGCTAGAGCAGTAGCTCAGCAGTTACGGAGCTTTCCTGGCATTCCCATAGATTCAAACCCCAGCACCATGTACACAACAAAGTGTCGGAGCAATGAAAGCCACATGAGGAACTAAATAAAATTGATTATCTTCAAGAGAGAGAGAGAGAGAGGAGACAAATATTGGGCAATTTTTTTCAGTTTCTTGTAAAACTCTTACTGGGAATTTGTGGGTGATGACCACATAAAACTTCACAAAAACCCAAGTCTGTGAGAGTTAAAATAAAGAAATTGAGGTCAGAGGAATATAAGATTTGCCTAAATCTACTCCTGTTTTTAGTCCTTTGAGAAGCATTCCACAGACATATTGAGAATCCAAATAAGATGTGGGAACCATCCAGTACTGGGCACAGGTTCAATTTAAAGTATACTGAGATTTTTGACAATTTTTGGTTAAAGTTGCTGCTTTTATTGGTCCACAAATGGCTCCTACAGGCACTGAGATTATGCATCCAGTAAATATTTTAGGGATGTCGAATAAAGTTAGAAACATCTGATGGGCACATTGATACATTATATCCTCATTTTGAATTCAATATCCAAACAGCTTTTAATCTCACAATCAACATCCAAGGAAGAGTACATATTTGGGAACTGCAGGCTGATTCACCAAAAATAAGACTATTGGAGGAGTCTAAAGTGATCTAAATAAGAATCTCAGTCATTTTGATTATCATCTGATTCATGCCCTTGGTGATTTGTCTTACATACTAATATTCCTGATGCTCAATCACTGAAATATTTAAGTACATACATAAAAATCTTCACCTTAAGTGCAAATACCTCTTTGTAACTGAAAAGTGGTATGGCAAACTGAGAAGAGCACTAGTTTCAGAGTCTGGAGATCTGGTTTTGCCTCTACAGCTTTCTAGCTGTTTGCTTTTGCATATGAATACAATTTCTCAGCTGAGGAAGATTAAGTGTTCCTTGGACACTCGCTGGAATAGGATACCAGCTAAATGAATCCAAATGTGGATAATAAAAATTGGTCCTGTTTCCCTAGAAAGAGAATATTAGAGAAAAGAAGTAAATAAAATATTCCCTTCCGTATTTGGCACTATAACAGAATGTTGAAAGTGTAAAGAACATTGAATGAAGAAACATTAAGCATTAGCCTGAGCGGCACTCACATGTTTTGATCCAGCCATTTCTTGCAGAAAAGCTTGTAGATGGGAGCATTTCTCAAGCTCCCATCTACAAATTGATGCCAGGCTACAGGCTATGTAATCTCTAAGGTTCTTTCTGCACCTGTTACCTCTGGATACCACCTGAAATGAGAATGTCTCCCTTGTCTCAATAAAATTAAAACAACCAGTAGATCACAAAAGTCCTTTTCATGACTCCATTAAATACTGTTCTCATGTGAGTTCTAAACATTTGTTGATTCCTAGACGCACTGACTCTTATCCCCAGATCTTCTGTCAATCTAATGATGAAGTAATTTGATTTTAGTTTGATAGACAAATATCACACTACTCTGATTCATTTTTAATTCCTATAGCCCTTAGTGACTGGCAGTTCCAAATAAACAGCATTAATAAATCATCAATCTGTAACTAAAGAGCAGATTCTTTCAGGAACATTTGCCAGTTGCAAACTGCGGGAAGTCTCAGAGGAATATTTGTCATTCTCACAGTTACAATGGGACACCAGAGCAGCCATTTGAGACAACTTGGCTAAGGATCGAGGAGAAGAAAACATAAATTACTGCAAAAATGATTACATGAATTGAAAACTTGTGCTTTTTGTTTGCAATAAACATAAAAAGAGAACAAAAAATTACTTAAATTCCTGGATTCCTAATAGTCATTTGATGGAGTGTAACAAAAGATGATTTGTAAATGCTATCTGAAAGAATGATAAGCAGGAACTAAAAAGAACAGGAAATTGAATGTGGTCTTCCCTCCCACCTCCAGATTTCAGATGATTTTGGAAAGGTCATTCACATAATTATTACAGTAACTGGTTCAAGGCCTTTTGAGCATAGCTGATCTGATTGTGTGTTAATGGCTGCAGAAGCAAGATAAGGAACATGTAAAGTTAAAAAAAAATCTGCCTGTAACACTATTTGCTAACACTATTAGCTTTCAGGATTGTCATAATAGATAAACCTATGTTACTTTGTAGCATATAGCTTTTTTATTACAGAATAACCCCAAGTTTGCCCTTCTGCTTGGGGTCACTTATGCATCAGTGACCAGATTTTACTTCTTTGCTGGTGGTGGCTATTTGACATATCTAGTGATCTTTCTGCAGTTTGCAAAAGGTCGCATGGTGAAATGAAACCTGCCAGAAACTACAGCTAATGTAAACCGAGTAAGAATTTTCAGGGCGAAAACAAGTGAACGGTATCTGGAGACATTTATCTGACCAAACCAAAGGCAACAACATAGTCCTATAATGAAAGATGGACCACATTTCTCAGACCTGAATTCAATTCAGCAAACTAATTCAGTACCTGCTGCATATAAAAACACTCCTGGGATCCAAATATTCTGCACAGTAAAGAATACCGATACATACAGCTGCCCCAAAGGAGCAGCAAACTGGTGAAATATGCACAGTCATATATCCAGTTCCAAAAGCAAGAGACTGGATCTCAAGAAAAGCAGGGTGGATTTAAGTAGCATCTTCTGCATGCTTTGAAGGTAGGACAGGATGGTGATTGTGGGATGTTTCAGACTAAGGGCACAGTATTGCAGAGCCACAGGAGTGGGAAAACATGCATGGCTGAGAACGTGGATGCTTAGGGGAGGGGTTTGAAAGGGTAAAGTGCAAGTGGGGCTGGATTTTAAATTATCCATCCTCAGCTCTGGCCTTTGGTACTCTGCTTTATAAACACTGGGGTTAGGATTCAAAAGGCCACATTTCTTCAGGGCTAAGAAGGGGCACTGCAGGAGTACTGCAAGGACCCAAGGGAGAAGGAACACATTTTATGTGGGTTTCCTTTGGGCTTCTAAACTGCTTGAGAGTCCTGTGAATGGTATCTCAGCAACACATCCTTCCTACAGGTAGGTACAAAGGAAAGCAATTTGAACTTCTCCAAACTTGAAATGCAAACTTCTTTGAGTCCCACCTAAGCCGGTCCTCAGAGCTTTGGGTCTTACAGGGGTAGTTTTGAGATACTAATTAGTAATAATTCCAACTCCTCCTATTTTCCTCTTAGCTATACAGTTACTAACTCTCCATATTTTAAAGTTCAACTTTATACTGTATGATACCTAGTTAACTTGCATAGCCTAGACTTAAACACTGAATACATACAGTTAAAAATACCACCAACTTTCAATTTCATATCTGTTACTGTTTGGCTTTGAGATGTTGTCCCAAACTCCTGTATTAACCTAGGAGTGAAATCATTATAAGAGCTATAACCTAATCAGTTGATCAATCCATTTGATGGTTAATAACTTGAATGGATTACTGTATTACACAGCAATACAGCCATAGGCAGGTGGGCTGTGGCTTAAAAATATAGTTCACTGGAGGCATCCTCAGAGATTATGTATTTACCTGGCTCCCACTCTCGTGGCCTCCTGCCCCTGCTTCTGGCTGCCATAGTTGGAGTAGCTTTGTTCTGCCGCACCCTTCCATCATGATGTCCCACCTTAGATCAGATCAATGGTGTTGGCAGGCCATCTACTAAAGTGGTAAAATCATGGGCCAAAAGAAACTTTTCCTCCTCCAAGTTTCTTGTTGGGTATTTTGGTCTTAGCAACAAAAAGCTGACTGATACAACTTCACACTTAGAAGGAACCTTGAAATGAAGTATTTATTGGGCCCTAAGGGCCTCCTAACTTGTACAACCTTTTGGCCCCTTATCTTTCGCTCCAAGAGTATTCAGCCCAATGTTTGAAAATATACCTGGGAAATATCAAAGATAACCCTTCTTCCCTGGTTCTGGGCTCCATGCTGAGCAAGAAAAGCCAATACTCATCCTTTGTATGTCTTGCATAGAACCACCCACCAGATTAAAATGTTATGTAACAGTGCAGTTGCCAAAAGGTAGCTAATTATTCTGCCTGACTATCCTTCTACTCTTAATATTTAGCCCAAGTGAGGGGTGGATGAGTGACCAGCAAATGAGAATGTTCAAAGTTTTCATTTCCAAACCTGATCTGGACCATTTCTCTCCTTTCAGGGAACATTACATCTAAATCATTAGAAGAAAAATGGGAATTATTATATTCTTACAGCAGTGTAGGAAAAGAGCTGCCTCTTCTCTTCTGATAACCCATTTTCCCTGTAACAACTCATTTTGTCAAGAGCATCTACATTACATCCTACCTAGTTCTTCTAGTTTAATATCATACTGGTGGAATTTCATTCCCTCCCCACCTTGGTGAAACTGGAGAACAGTTTGTAAACAATCTCTTGATAATCACCTTCCATATGTCTAAAACAGACCTTTCTTTCCAAAGTAATTAATCCCCTTCCATTTTTATACTTTGCTGTATTCCCAAAGCCTTTGTACACCTCAGTTCCCCCATAGATAGTATTTAAACACTTCCATTTTTTGTGAAGTATCTTTGCAAAAATTGATCAATGCTAAATACAGCATGTCATTATCACTTTATAAAGTTTGCTTTCACTGTTGTGTAATACTATTTTAAGAGTAATTTCTAGGAATAAACTAGTATGCTGAGGTTGTGGTTTGCCTACAGAGGAACTATCTCATTTTTGCTAAATTCAGATTTAAGTGGAGGCTTCTTTGTTTTATTCTGAATTAAATGATTGCATAAGAATTTTTTGGCTTCTCAGATGAGGAAAGTGCAAGTTACATTGTTGATTTCCCCCCTGGATCCCTCCCTCTTCCCTTCTTCCTGCTTGTTCCCTTCTCACTCCCCACTATGGTTTCCCTAGATTGTGGTGCTTTGATTTTGGCGAAGTTTATAGTTTTCCAATTTTTACTCAACTTCAAATTAGGTAGGCTGATGAACTTCGATGATATCTAGAGGTGATGAAATTTGATGCCATAAAATATTCTATTTTCCTTTAAGAGGAAAGTATGAACTTATATATTTTAAAATGGTCTGTGCACTGTATCTACATTAACATATCCTCTAATTTACGGAAAATGAATATTTCAGTCACAGTTCATAAGGAGATAAAGGTACATGAGAAGAGGAATAAAAATGTAGTAAAAATAATAACAGCATTATGACATTTTTAAAAGTATGATTCTTTAAGAAAACAAAGAAATTCCTAGTGTAGTCTGTTAAAGGTTCATGTGATCTTATTTTGGGTCAGAAATAATCCAAAGAAAAGAAAACCAGTTTCTATTATTGTTTAGTCTCAGTTAAAAGTGGAAACAAAAAAGGATGGGCAGTAAATGTCTCTAACAATAGAAGCTCACCATGGGAAATAGGTTGGTCAGGATATGTAGCAAATATTTACGTAACAAGTAAGACTGGATTCAAGAGGTAGATCCAGGTAAGCATAGGAAGAAGATACAGGGGCATCTCTTTCTAAACAGGAACTATGGAAATCCTGGACATTGCCTGGCTCAGAGTAGGCTCTCAAAACCATCAAACCTGAATTCACTTATTTTTTCTTTCAAGTTATTTTTGTCCATTTACATTTACAAGATGAACTATGCAAAGCCCACCTCTTGCTTTTTGGTACCTGTGCATTAACGAATGAATCATTTTTCCTTGAGAGAGGAGGTATATCTAAAAGTGGTTTTTTCGGTTAATAACATGATAAAAATCTGATAGGAAATCTGGATTGCCTTTGTAAGACCTGGAGGAGATAAAGTTAGTAACAGCAAGATTTTTTGTTATGATTTTATCCTTGTTTGTCCCTCAAGCTATTAATGCATCAGATATTACTCTCTGATATATATTTTTCAATTTGTCCTTCACCATAGCCTTTAAATACGATTAATATTTTTATTCTTATACTAAAAATAATCCTTTTTTCTTTCTGAAACAATAAACTTTTAATCTATTTTTATTTTAATTATCAGTATTACTCATAAAGATATTCTTTCCTTAGAGAAATTAAAGTGGTTTACACATAAACAAAATATTCATGTTAAATTCTGTAACAATGTAGGATCCAAATATACACAGATACCTCATTAACTTTAATTTCTCAGTTATATAACTTTAACTTTTAGTTGAACTTTTACTTGTAGTATGAAGCAATAAATTTATTCTATCATTTTGATTACAATTATGAACTGCCCTTAAATAGGTATATGAAAACTAGTTTTCAGTGCCAATTTTACACAATGCTTGCAGCTTTCATTAATTAAATATAAATATTTTCATAACTTTTGAAATATTTTAGCATGTAAGACTGTGATAATATGTAAAGTCTACCTTAGCAAACAGTTTAGCATGACATCTAAGCAACTCTGTAAGAAACAATCTCTCTTATGGGGCAAAACATCAAGGGTTTTTTTTTTTTTTTTACTCTTGTGTTAAAGAATAAGTATGACTTGGACATAATAACAAGTTTTTTGTTTTTAAGGACAGCGAGAGAGAGGGAGAGACAGAGAGAATCAATTTTTATTGAGTTTTTCACATGGCTTTCGTTGCTCTGACACTTAGTTGTGTATATGGGTGCTAGGGTTTGAACCCATGTACTTGTTCATGCCCAGCAAGCACTGTCACTGTTGAGCCACTGCTCCAGCCCCCATAATAACAAGTTTTGAAAATAAAAGTTTCAGTTATGCAAGATGAATAACTTCTAGAGATTTGTTATGCAACATTGTGCCTATAGTTAATAATATTAAATTGTGTACTTAAAAGTTTATTAAAGGGGCTGGAGCGGTGGCTCAGTGGTTTCGGCACTTGCCTGGCAAGCACGAGAACCCGGGTTCAAACCCCAGCACCATGTACACAACTAAGTGTTGGAGCAACTAAAGTCATGTGAAAAACTAAATAAAGTTGTTTCTCTCTTTCTCTGTCTCTCTCACTGTTTCTCTCTCTTTAAAAAAAAAAAAGTTTATTAAAAAGGTGGATCTCACATTTTCCCATCAAAATAATAGAGATGGTGAAATAACAGGTCTAAGACAATAAGCTACTTAAAGAAAGACAAAAATAGGAAGAAAAAGGTAGGTCAAGAATATGAGAGTGAGTTTGGACATATATAAAATATAAGAGTGCAAAACAGAAGTGTGTAGTGTATGTATACTTATTTTGAGGGGAAAGACAAGAAAAATATAAAAAATTATCATTTTCAGTTAATAATAACTAATTTAGTGGATTAAATAGACACAGTATTTCTGAGTTAATTCATTCCTTCAACAAACATTTACTGAATGCTATGTGCCAGTTGCCATGGAAGTCAACAGCAATATAAAAGGGAGGGATATAGTCATATCTCCTGCCCTCACAAGGCTTAAAACCTAAGGAAGACCATTAGACTGGCTTTCCTGTTATTCTCCTTTCCCCTTAGAAAATAAAATAAGAATAAAGTTTTAGTTACGCACTACATACTCTGGCTTACACACCGATTTCTGGTTGAATTTCTAGTTGGCTTCTTAAGATGCCACATTGCAAGGTCTAAGAAAAAAGAAGTCAGGATATGAATTTCATAAGCCTTTCTTCAGCTGTGTTCTTAAGGCTCCAGTGATAATAGCTCCTGATGGTAGCCACTGGCCTTGTCTATATCTCCAACTTTGCCTGATTCTGGCATTGTTATCTCCTCCTCCCTTATTCCTTCAGACTTAAATATGATACTGAGTTCTTGTTATGCAGAGTCTAAAAATGCCTCAGTTTCTCTTCTTGGTCCTCTTAACCTTGCTCATGCTCACAGATCTCCAACTTGACCATTTCCTACACTCTATAAAACCATCTAAGTAGGAGCCTGTTTCCACCTGAGTTCCTGACTAATTGTAAGTAGATTTTTAAGTATTGAAAAACTTAAATTTCTCATATAAATAACTTTAAATTGCATTAAGGATTATGAAATTAAAAAAAACACACATATTTTCAGAGAGAATAATGAGTGTGAGTTACATAAGGTGATCACAGATGACTATATAAAAGGGTCAGACTCCTTAGGAGCTGCTACTGAAATTAAGGCCAGAGGGCAAGTGGAAGCCACAGTGGAAAGATCTGGGGAAGAGTGTTACCAGCAGAGGAGACACCAAGTGAAAAATCCATGAGATGGGAAAGAGGTTGAAATGCTCCATTTTGGAATTTAATTATAACAGCCTTACGAAGAACATTTGATCAAAACCAGTCTATGAAGACACACCAAAAGAAAGGACCAGCCTGGGTGCTAAGATTTAAAGGTCTTGGAACAAAGACCCACCAGAGCACCATGCAGTTGGAGGAGGCAGCTCAGGTGAGCTGTGAGAACTAGGCAGATGAATAGCCATTAATCTGAAGCTGCTGCGATCACATTGGGACTCCATGATGATCAACTCACATGAGAACATGTTGTAATAGAATTCGCATGTCAAGATGTTCTTTCATTGATCCTGTTTATTTTCAGGAGCGTAGCAAGTTAGTCTTTGGTAGCGGTAGGCTTCCTCGTAACATATTTTTTTTTTCCACATTTGTGACATCTCGTAGGAAGAATATCATATGAACAGCAGAGACCTTTTGACTGAGGTAGTATGTGTCTTTTACCCTTCCTTTTACTTATTTATGTACGCGAGAGGAGAGGACAGTAAAGAAGGAGTGGAAAAGTTGAAGAAAATACAGTGTCAAAAGAATTTAAATGATTTAACTGTGGGATCTTACCTAGAAGGTAAGAGACTTTAAGCATTAATTTACTAAGCACATTTCAAGGCTTCCCAAAGCAACCACATCTAACTTATTAAATAAGCCTGCCTGGGGAAATATTCTATATTGTTTTTTCTCTATAAATCTAGCCTTCCAATTTGTTTTACAATATGACCTCCCTTTGTTTGTGGCTTTAGTACAAATTCTGGCATTTAAGATTTATTTAACTGCAGGTTATAGTAAAACCTTTGGCATCAAGTCAGAATATATTATTTTTCCATTTATCAGAATTAAGCACCTTTTATGGGACATTTGCAGACATGCCTGACTACAACATGGAGAAATAGTAAAGAACAAGAATTTCAAGGCATTATTTAATATTATTCACTTAACAACATGCCTTTGGATTTAGAAAGCTTCCTCAAGTATCTACCCAAACACCTTCTAGCTGCATCTTAATTTCATAAAATATACTTCTAGTTATGGGGATAATTTTCTTAAAAGAAGGGCTACAGAGTAACTTATTTTACATTTCACCTATGATGATCTTGTTCCTATTTAGATTTGAGTAGAATTCAGAAATGTTATTTTAGTCAGTCTTAAAATTAAAACAAATGGTGTTTATTATATTTATCCTGAAACTTCCAGTTACTAGCTGAGTTTCTCATATTTACTAATATTTTTCTCACCCACAGGCTAACCCTACTGTTATAAGCACATTTAGGTAGCATGTTTTATCTCCAAGTATTTTATAGTTATGTTGTGGGAGTTAGCTTAACATAACTGAAGCTAAATGATTAGTAACTGATAGAGATGCATTTATGCAAATTATAATTATAGAGTATAGAAAAGACCCTGAGGTCTTATCATCATAAAAATATAAAATAACACTGTTCAAAATAAATCATAACACTCCAATCAAGTATGTTCAAAATGCCACTCTGCCTCTGATCCCATATGGAAAACATCATTGACAAGTGACTATATATTGTGGAATTTAAATCCTCAGAAATAGAATAAATATAGCAAATGTTAGAGTGTGATATAAATCTGTTTGGGAAATGGTTACAATTATATATATTGACTGCTTATGCTTTCATAACATTATTTATAGAGAAATCAGAATTATCCTTATGCTATTACCCTTATAATTTCTGCACTTTTTGTACCTTTTCATAATCTACATCCTACATATGAGGAGCAGATAGTGCCTGTTTCTTTTATTCTACCCTTATTTAAGCTTTGCTGAATGAAATTTAAGGATGCTACTGAAATTTTAACACATGCATGCAAAGAGAGGTGAAGTTCTTTAATTTAGAGAAATGTCCTTTTTGCTAAAGTGCCCAAATTATATACATTGCTGTCCATGGAAATGACTGGGAAGGAAATTATAATTGGTTACTTTGCCAATTCCCATTAGTCCTTCTTTAAAAAAAAAAAAAGTGTAACCACTGTGTGGCTTCTGCGAAAAGGAAACCTAGAAAAATAAATGATCTGAAAAGATATGTCATATTTTAATAAATAATTGTGTCTAATTTTAGAAGAATATGTACTTACTTGCCAAGTGCAAAGCACTCCATCTTAACAGTTGTTCCCCTAGCAGCTGTAACCGTGAAAGGAAAATGCACCTCAATTTTCGGCTCATATTCTCCCATCACACCTGGGAAATAAAGAATAGGCTTTAAGCATAAAATGAATGTCACAATTTCTTTCCAATCTTGGAGCAGCTACTCTGAAAATCATTGTGATTTGGTTGCTAATGTATGTTTGATGACTATTAAATTTTTGGATGCATTGAAATAAACAATACCCTTAGGTACAGTCATGATGAAATTCTAGTCTTCCCTTAAGAATTAGGCTTCATGCCTGCTTAAGACCATTTAAAGTGATAATTATTGAAAGTGTTAATCAACATTTGTAATTCACTTACTGATTATTTTCCAAAATAAAAAAAACTATGACTATTTCTGATATTAAATAATTGTGCTGATTTTTTTAAAAATCAAGAAGAGATATCAGCACTTTATCACTGCCAATTTAAGATATACTAATCAACATATATTTGTTGAATATAATATGCAAGGAATTTTTCTAAGAATCATAGAAGTTACTTTTGTATAATATATAACAATAATAAACCATGGACTATACTCTCACTCAACAAGGATACTCTTAAAGAGAAAATCCACATATATTCAAGAATGGGAGGAGAATTATGTTTCAAACTGATGTGATTCCAAGTAGGAAGTGATGAGTTCCACACAAGAGGTCTCTGAAGTATGATACATACTCAGGGGTTTGTAAGAATAGTTAGGATTTGCATAATTGGGGGGAAAATATAAAAAAAGCAAATGGCATGTTAGAAACAAAGAAAAAGAGATGGACAACCACAATGAATAGGAATATAATTTTTTCTTCCATGTTGGTAGGTGAAGGAAAGTGATTCAGGATAAATCTGGAAGTATAGCTGGAATCCAAACAATAGAGGGCCTTGATTATCACAGTAAAACATCCAGACCTCAATCTGTACCTAATTTGGAGCCATCATGGCTTTGATTAGGGCAGTGGAATTTTGCTGAGAATTAGAGAAGACATAGGTTAAGTCAATTTTATTTCAGCATTCCAAGACAGAAGTAATAAAGGCCTAGATTCGAATCGTGGTAGTAAGAACAGAGAGGTTACTACAAGGGAAAAACCAAGAAAAAATTGAACTAGCAAAACGTGGAACATAATGTGACACAGGTATGAGGGTGCATGAAGTGTCAATAATAACATTAAGTTTTCCAGCTTGGCGGGTTGGATGATGTCAGTTAAAGAAAAACAAACCCAGCTAGAGTAGAGAAGTTGATGACTTCCACTTTAGAAGTATTAACTTTGAAGTACCTAATATTCAGGACTAAGTTTTGGTCCACGTAGTGCAAATAAGAGAATAAAACTAAGAAATAGTTCCACAAAGATGATAAACATTTAATCTCATCATTTAGAGCTGGCGGTTGAAGTTGTGAGGTTGGCAAGGACTTTTACCTACTTAGAATCAATGTACTAGCCTTGTCCTAATAGATTCTGACTCCAGTGCCAACAGGTGGCCCTAGAGCTAATTATCTCCTAAAGGTAATTTTTAAGATCTCCCTTTGTGTAATGTACTAGGGAAAAAAAACAACCAACTGTGATTCAGCATGATGTTGTTTGAGGAGCATGTGTGTGTTTGACGGTATTTACGTCTAGGAATACATGTACGTATAATTTCTTGTATGCCTATGTCTCTAAATGTAATTTTTTGTGTATATATGTATGTAAAATGAGAGAAAAAGAAATCTGCAGTATCATAAATGCTGTAAGATATGAGTGTAAGATATTCTGGATATGCAAAAGGAGAGAGGATTCACTCTGGTAAGGAAAGTCTTTTATATATTTGTTTTTATGTGGCATTTGAGATAAGCTTTGAAGAAGAATGTGGATAACTTCATATGGTAAATGGTCAAGCTCATTTAAGATCATCTTATGCTTTTTATTCAAGTTTTTGCAAAGTAATTACAGCAGAGAAATTATCAATGATGTCCTTACCGCAGAGACTGGACTTCTAGACATGGCTCTGCTAATGAATACACTGTCTCATCCCTGAAAGTTCAGTGACTTCTGGGATCCAGTTTTCTAATCTGTAAACTGAGAGGATAGAAGGGAATCACCTGCTCTAATAGCTGACCTCATCAGTTGCTTCCTCCTGTAATGTTTGCTGCACATCAGGAACTTGATAAATAGCCAGTGAGCTGTGTGCTTAGCTTAGTACTATTACATCACTCAAAACACATGTTTAAGCACATCTTCTCTCTCAATAATGTTCTGCTCTTCTGCTTCTAAATATCTCTTCCTGCCACACTTTCCAACTTCCTTTTATGTCCTCTTCACATCTTTTTCCTTCCTTCGTGTCTTTTCTAGCTCTTTGAATAGCAGGATTTGGTCTGCTGGTGATTACCTATAAACTCAGCTGAGTATATCCAGTGGTGTGAAGTTTTTCTTTGATTCCCTCTTATTTGTAAGCCTCATATAAAGATTTCTAGGTATCCTATTCAACAGCTACCTTCACTCAAATGAACTCCTCTTCAAAGTCAGTTTCTGGTTCCCCCCATCCATTCTTAAATCAGTTCTGTAGTCTCCTCTCTTTTTCTCCTGATGATTTAACCCAACTGATTTATTGTGGTTGCTTATTAAACCTAGGCCTCCTACTGGAAAGCATCCCTCTGAGTGCTGGAGAAAGGCAGTGGAAGTCGGTTCTAATTTAGAAAATATTTCTACGTCATTATTCTACTGAATTATATGAAGAGCTATCAGAGGAAAGGAACATGAACCTCCAAATTGCCAGTAATTTGTTTTGATTTTCTTTCCCAACTTAAATACATATTTCTTTTACAATCTAATTTTATATTAATACATTTGTATTCATTCCATTAAAGCAGCTGAAATAAACTTATATATTAAAAATGAAAAGTTTGACTATGAGGCTTTAAATTACAGTACTTAATTTGAACAGCCATGCAAGGAATTATACTGGTTCTTTTTAATTTTACTCGGACATCAATGATATAAGTAGAGGTGAGAATGTTCTTTAGGTATTACTTGATCACATTCAGCAAGTAAGTTTTCTTTTACGTTTTGTGGGATAATTATGTTAGAGCTAAATTTGACATGGTCAAGGTTCTGTTGCTTATTATAGCTGCACTTTTTAATATCTCAAGTCATATGTGGCTTAATTCATAATCCCTCATACTGGGCAGAGCTTGATGCTGAAAGTAAAGGGAAATAGTCCTATGAGAAACCATGTTAAAGACTGGAATACTGAACTTTTCTCTTTGGTCAAGGTAGCTTGTCAGTCTTTTGATTACCCTACTGTTGGCCTGAAGATTGCTCAAGAAACCCTGCATTGCACCTTTATGTCTTTTCCCATACCTTTCCCTCCTGACTGACAAGTCTCCTGATTTACTTGGCTGTCCTACTTCAGAATTACATGTCATTAAGGGATAACCCCAAATTACCCTGATTGCTGATAAACAGAAGCCTTCCAGCTGAGAGTACATTACTTTTCTTCTACCTCTTTATGGTTGTTGATTTTCTTATTTATTCCAGTTACTTCAAAAGATCCAGGGTGCTTTTCCCTAAGTGGAATGCAATTTCCAACATGTTACAGAACAGAGAGCCAATGACATTTGAAAAATTTGGACAACTTATTAAAATTTTAGGATGCAGGGTTGAACTCTCAGCCTAATGATGAAGTATTTGAGGGTGTGATTATGAACTCTGTACTAAAATTGATTCTCTGGTTGATTTGATGTACACTAAATAATTTGAAGTTGGATCTTCTTTGTCTCTGATTTTTATGATACTTGATATTCTTAGCATTAGAGTGTAGCAGATTAATGTGCTTGCAAAATTGACATACAGAGGGCCTGAAAGCATGCTGCATGCACTGGGGACTTCCCCTGGAATCAGGGCAAATCATATTCAAGTGTAAGTTCTGCTACTCTCACCAGAACTAGCTCTTCCTCTCACTGGTTGAGGGGGCTGTCTTAATTTTTCAGTATCTATGCAATAGCATTTGTCACATATTTCAGTAGATCTAAAACTCAAAACCATATTCATTTATAGGTCAAAAACTCATTTTTAGTATATTTTAAAAATTTGGCTGAGCCGATGAGTTGGAAAGATTTGGTTTATCTTTTCTTTATGTGCAAATAATGGGTATTTATATTTTTATCTTCAACATTTTTGTTAAATATATTCAACACATTTCTTGTCTTCCAAAAATAACATCTATTTTCTTAGCACTTCTTTTAGAAAATGCTGTTTCCATCTCTAACTAGTGGAATAGAATTGTGGCCATTATATTCCTGTGCGGTTTCTATCTTCTTGGTGATAGCTATTAAGTTCTTGTTGGCACCTGCCCAAGCTTGGCAGGTTAGGCCACCATATTGTTTTGTGGCACAATGACTGAGTCACAGACGGGCAGTTAAAATTGAGATTTTTTTGACTAAGGATCAGGGAGCCTAAGTGTCTTAGTTCTTTGCTGGTGGCATAAAAAAGCCTGTGGGTCTGAGGGCTACTAGAGCTGCACCCTGTGGAAGGTGGTAACTTTTTATCAAAGAAAATTAAGTCAATTTAGAATTAAGTTAATACATATAGAGGATAAACAGAAAAGAATATTATTTGCATGTCAGTTCTAGCTGGGATTTAGCTTCTAACTTCATTAAATAAAATGAATTGCCTATTTGGGTTGTTATTTCAAGTTGGGTTTCTTACTTGCAACCAAAAGGATTCTGACTGATATGTCACTGGGCCCAGCCAAACCAGCGGTGACCCGCATCAGATTCTATCTCATGCCTTGTCTGGATTCCGAGTTTATCATATCAAAGACACCACCATAGGCCAAGGATAAAATAGAGTGACAGTAGAATGGGGCCAAGACAAAGTAATACATTAGATTTGCTCTATTGTTAAGCATTGTACATTTTAGTACAGAATGTAAATTTGAACATGGAATAGAAAATATAGCTACATAAATATTCAACCAAAGATCATAAATGAAATTTGAAAGGACCAGATAAAGCACTATAGGAAAGGTGAGGAAGGAGAGATTACTGAGTAGGAAAATTTAGGATAATGGGGGAAGCACTTTAACTGGATTTTAACAGTAGACTTAGATATAAAAAAACACATGGATAGAAATTTAATGACTCTTAGTTAGAAGAGACAGCATCAATAAAGCAACAGAAGTGAAATTCTATCTGGGAATTTTAACCAGAATTTAATTTTATTATACAGAGTATGAAGGTGTAAGGAGAGAGAAATGTCAAATATAAGTTGGGGTTAGATGACAGATAATATCCAGTGACATGTTTCTTACTCTTCTATTTAGATGTCAGAAATGCCTAGATAAATTTGCATGAGTGCCCATTTGGAAATAGTGTTTCAATAATCAGTAGGCATCTGATTTCGTTTCAAGATAGCATATTCAGTGTTATCAGTGATCTTATATTGGTAAATAGAAAATACAATGAGTGTAATGAAGATGTGCCTTGGATAAGCATCAAAGTGAAGGCCCTACGAACCGAGGCAGTGTTTTCACATTAAAATTACATAATTGCATATTGAAATAGCCTGGGAATTTCTTTTATTTCATCAATAGTATATTTGATATCAGAGTTCCCTAAATTATTTATTTGATACTTCATTTCCAGGGGATGTTTCACTTGTAATTATTTTTGTTATTGTCTTGAAGATTCTGAATATAAAGTCATTGTCCCTGGTAAAGAGACGAAAGTCTAAATAAAGAACAATAACAAATAATGATAATTACAATGATAATAAAAATGAGAGAGGGAAGAAGTTACTAAATAGTGAACATTACTCTTGAAGATACTGTGCCATGTGTGACACCTTCCACTCTTCTTGTCCTTTCAGTATCCATTAAGTATCTGCCTGCAATTTGCAGATAAATGATGCAATTCCCACCCCAGCCATAGGTCTGTTGAAACACTGAGGCAATCAGAACTTCTTTTGATTCCTGTTTTCTCATATATAATGATAGTGTTAACTTTGTGAGTTGAGAAATCTTAAGGAAATGTGCATTATGCCTCAATACATATCTTTTTGTTTACTGTATTAAGATACATAGAGAAGTCACAATCTTTGAAATTTTGAATCATTTATGAAAGTTTCCAGATGTCTTTATTTCCTCAATGAGTCACTGGTAAGTAACAACTTCTCCAGCCTGGATTGAAAAACAACATACTGTTTTCTTGTCTAAAAAAAAAAGTACATTACCCTAAATCATAGTTTCTTAAGGTTAGTCACTGGTATGTAAATAAAGGGACTAACGGATAACCTGACAAGGGTAATACAGGGCCTGAGTTATCAACAAGTAAATGAACTGTTATGGGTATTATTTATACAGAGAGACTGAGAAAAACTAGAGTTTTATCATTAGGACAAAGTGTTTTTCATCACTATTATATATACTCTGAAAATAAGAGAAGGCAATAGATTTATTTTTCCTTCCAAGTATTAAGAACAAATTGATCAAGGGCCTGCTGCACACTGTAATTGCTTTCCTCTGATTACTAAGTTTTAAGACTTATTTTCTTCTCCTGTTCTTGCCACTATGATTTAGGGAAATATACCCATCTTTCTCTACCACCATCTGAGGGCTCATTCCACAGGCATCTATAACTTAGAATAAGATCTTATAAATATAAGACCTAAAGAAAGCAACTATATATTTTCCCAAAACATATAAGCTCCCTATGGCATTAAAATAATATGCCAGATACAGCAAACTTTCAAAATTTGATAACAAAGGGGTGACTATACACTAGGAACAAGAAGTTTGGTGAAAAGCTTTCCTTTTTTGTAAAAAGGCAAGTATGTTTTGCTTTTCATAAATTTCTAGGCATAAGATTATAGCAACTTAACTGTAAATATATCCACATAATGAAAACATAAATATTTTATAATAAGTCCATAACTTAAAATGCTATGAGCAATTTTTTTAAAAAAATTTTAAGTTTTCTTTGACTTTGTGAAATGTTTGTGTGTACCTTTTGGCCTGTCTATGTGTGTAGGAATTGAAGTCTTTTGAATATTATATGAAAGAAATGGTTGGTACCTGGAAAAATTTGCTTGTAGCTTCATTCTGATGAGCTGCCACTAACACCCAAAGGAATGTGATTTGAAAACCAGATCAGGTATTGAATAAACTGGAGCCTCATTTTGATAACCAAGCACTCTTTCTTGGATTCCAGTTTGGACTCAGTAATAATGGAAGAATGACTCATTTGATTCCAAAGTAATTTAAAATCCTAGTGATTCCAAATGACATACTTATGCTCAATTCATTAATTGCTTTGAAGAGCTCTGAATAATCTTTAGGAGTCTTCCACCCTGATCAGAATTGTATCTTTTCAATTGTGATTTAACTAGAAACTGATTTCTATGTATTTAATTGAAACACGTTCATTGCAATATTTTTTCCATTAAAAATAGAGAAGAAAATGCTTTATAAATATGGTTAATTTACCCAATGTACTAGAAAATTAATCATTAATTGTCATGTACACAGTCATCATATGAAAGGTTGCAGTGAGAGATAAATAACATAAAGGTGACTGGAGGCATACCTATATCACAAGGAAGAAGTTTTTACACACATATCATCTGGAAGATAGAAGGATGTACTTAAAGTGTAGAAAAGCTGGATGTAATAGTAGAGTCATACTATTCAAGAAGAAACACTAGGAATGATCATGAACTCCTGTTGCTGAGATTCCTAGAATTATTTGGACCCTTCTACCTTCCACTCTTATTCTCCATAAAGTCATGGCACATTACTGACCAAAAACTTGCATTTCTCTAATTTCGACTTTGTCTTATCATGCCATGTGTTTTCTAAGACTAACCTTACTTAGGTTCACTTGAATTAGCATCTGTTCTTTCAACTAAAGAGAACATTACTCAAATCAGTTTTATTTATAAATTCTCATAATTCTTCAGAATTGTTCCCTCCAAAAAAGTTTCTTACCTATAACAGTCTACCAAGCCATATGGTAATCACCAAGAAGTCAAGGGAATTAAAATATCCTGAGGAATTAGCCCTGCAAGCTCAGCTGATCAGCTGCCTGGTTGCATAACTCTGGGAGAAAATAGAACAAATGAGTCTCTTTAAACTATTGTTAAAAGTTTATTTTTACACTTTAATCTGCACAGATTGTTTTCTTGCTATTGTGAATACCAGCATTCCTGCTGTTATCACTCACATTTGAGATCTTTGGCACAGTACCCCCTGATTTTCTCTGTAAACAATTCTCCACATATTTTATTTTATGAACTCTTACTGATTTCAAAGGGTCTATGTATGATACAGTTGAAAGGGGGAATGTTTCCAGAGGGGGAATGCTGATTATCACAGCCTCATCACAGGGCTTTACTGCATTAAAAAGAATCCATAGACATAAAGAAGGAAGAAATTAACATTGACTGAACACCTGCTACAGCCTGGTGCTTTGTTCAATATGTGCAAATAAACTGCCCTGTAAATCCTATGAACACAATAAGGTTCATTTTATTTTATTTTATTTTTTAAACAAAGAGGGGATAGTGAGTGAGAGAGAGAGAGAGAGAGAAAGAGAGAAGTTAGTTTTATTTAGTTTTTTGTGTGGCTTTGTTGCTTGGACACTTCCTCGTGTACATGGTGCTGGGGTTTGAACTCACACACTTCCACATGCCAGGCAAGCACCGTAAGTGCTGAGCCACTGCTCCAGCCCCAATAAAGTTCATTTTAAATAAGAGAAAAATAAATATTATAATTGTAAAGGTGAGGGAACTCCTTTGACATCACTGAATTATTAAAGGACAGGCAAGAGGTTCAACCTGAGGGCTACATAAGTTCTGTGGCAACCTCCCCTCACTCTTCTATGTTACCTATTACCTCCCCACCCAGGAAAAGTTCTTATAGTTTGCAAAGCAGAATTCATTTAGTAATTCCCAATTTCGTATACAATTAAATTCCACTTCCAACATTACTTTTTCAGGAGTCTTTCCTGAAACTCTGCTTATTCTCTTTCCCCATCAGATCAATCCCCTCCAACTGTGTGTGTGTGTGTGTGTGTGTGTGGTGTGTGTGTGTTCATAGCACTGCATTTCTTTGATTTATATAAAACTAATCCTATCACAGAAAGCGAAATTGAAGCAGCAATCAAAGCTCTCCCAAAAAAGAAAAGCCCAGGCCTGGATGGATATATGGCAGAATTCTATCAAGCCTTCATAGAAGAACTAACACCGATCCTCTACAAGCTCTTCCAGGAAATTGATAGAGCGGGATCACTCCCAAACACTTTTTATGAAGCAAACATTACACTGATCCCAAAGCCCAACAAAGACACATCAAGGAAAGAAAACCACAGACCAATTTCCCTGATGAACATTGATGCGAAAATCCTTAATAAAATTTTAGCTAATACAATGCAAAAACACATTAAAAAGATAATACATTATGATCAAGTGGGCTTCATTACAGGAAAACAAGGCTGGTTCAACATACCCAAATCAATAAATGTAATTCACCATATAAACAGAATTAAAATAAAAAATCATATAAGCATCTCAATTGATGCAGAGAAGGCATTTGATAAAATTCAACACCACTTTATGCTCAAAACTATGGAAAAGATAGGGATCAAGGGAAGATACTTCAAATATGTCAGATCCACTACAACAGACCCATAGCCAATATTATCCTCAATGGAGAAAAACTGAAAGTATTTCCACTGAATTCAGGTACTGGACCAGGCTGTCACTCTCCCCTCTCTTGTTCAATATAGTCCTTGAAAATCTTGCCAGAGCCATCAGGCAAGACAAGGAAATCAAAGGTATTCGTATAGGAAAAGAGGAAGTTAAGTTATCCCTATTTGCTGACAACATGATTCTATACCTAGAAGACCCACTAACATCAGCCAGAAAACTCCTAGAGCTTATAGGACTTTGCAGCAAAGTAGCTGGCTACAAGATCAACTCCAGCAAATCACTAGCATTTCTTTACTCCAGCCACAAATCCGCAGAAGAAGAAATCAGGAAATCTCTTTCATTCACCATCACTTCCAAAAAAATGAAATACTTGGGCATTAACCTTACAAAGGAAGTTAAGGACCTCTACAAAGAGAATTATCAATTACTAAAAAAAGAAATTAAAGAAGACCTGTGTAGATGGAAAAACATTCCATGCTCATGGTTAGGCAGAATCAATATAATAAAGAAGGCCATTCTACCCAAAGCCCTATACAGATTCAATGCAATCCCTATCAAGATACCTATGGCATTCTTCAGAGATATAGAAAAAGTAATTCGCCAGTTCATATGTGTTGGGTCTGCCCTTCACTCCATTTCCTCAGCTGCCCTAGAGCGACCTTGTTACTATTTCCAGAAGTTGCTTCTG
>PVKS010017927.1:0-41050 GCA_004027875.1 Aplodontia rufa
GGGGGGGGGATTTACCTTTGTCTTTCTGAGTCTGGCTTATTTCACTTTGCATAACATTCTCCAGTTCCATCCATTTATCAGCAAATGCCATAATTTCATTCTTTAAGGCTCAGCAAACTCCATTGTGTATATATTCCACAGTTTTTTTAACCATTCATCTATTCGTGAGCACCAGGGGTGGTTCCATAACTTGACTATTATGAATTAACCTGCTATGAACATTGATGCACCTGTATCACTACAGTATGGTGATTTTAATTCTCTTGTATAAATACTGAGGAGCAGGATTAAGGTCATAAGGTGATTCCATTCCTGGTCTTTTAAAGAATCTCCATACTGCTTTACAAAGTGATTATGCTAACTTGGAGTCCCACCAACAACGTATAAGTGTACCTTTTCCCCATGTTCTCATAAGCATTTATTATTATTTGTATTCTTGATGATTGTTGTTCTAACTGTAGTGAGATAAAAATCTCAATGTAGTTTGATTTGCATTTCCCTGATTGCTAGATTGTTGAACAGTTTTTCCTATATGTGCTGAACATTATATTCCTTGTTTTGAGAAATGTTTGTTTACTTCTTTTGCCTGTTTATTGATTAGGTTATTTGTTTTTTGATGTTATGCTTTGTGAGTTCTTCATATGTTCTGGATATTGATCCCCTGTCAGAGGAGTAGCTGGCAAAGATTTTCTTCTATTCTATACATTCTCTCTTCCTGCTTTTAATGTTTTCTTTGCAATTCAGAAACATTTTAATGTTCTTGAATAGGCAGAAATAACATTGTCAAATGTCCATATTGGCAAAAATGCATACAGATTCAATACAAATCCCACTGAAAATCAATTATATTCTTCACAACTTGGAAAAAAAAAAACGGTCCCAACATTCATTTGGAAGGTTAAAAGACCGAGAATAGCCAAAGCAATATTGAGCAAGAAGAGGATGCTAGAGGCATCAAAATACCTCAAATTACACAACAGAGCTATAGTAACAAAAATGTCATAGTATTGGCATCAATACAGACATAAAAACCAATGGAACAGAATAGAGGACACAGAGACAAATCCACACAGATACATTCCTCTGGTACTTGACAAAGATGCCAAAATCGTATATTTGAGAAAAGAAAGCCTTTTTAAACAAAAGGTGTTGGAAAAACTGGATGTTCATATGTAGAAAAATGAAACTAGATTCTTACTCTTCACCCTGCAATAAAGTCAACTCAAAGTGTATCAAAGATCTAGGAATTAGATCACAAACTTTGCAACTACTAGAAGAAAACAGATACAACACCCAACATATGCCTTCAGACATCAACTTCCTTAACAGGACCCTTAGTTTAAAAGATTAAAAATAAGAATAAGTAAATAGGACAGGATAAATTTAAAAACCTTATACATAGCAAATGAAGACAATTCTATCAGTTACATGATTTACAAACATTTTCTCTTTACCATTATCTTTCCTGTTCATACTTTAATGGGAACATGTGAAGGGAATTAAATAATTGATGAAGTCCACTGTATGGTTTTTCTTTCATGGGGTGTGCTTTTGGTGTATTTAAATTTGGTGTATTTAAGAATTGAATTTCTGGGGAACTATTTGTATGTTGATATTTTAATCTGGATTACTACCATGGAATAATTCTTATAAGCTTATGGTGGCTGGACAGGGATTAATAAGGGTTGTAGAAAAGACATTATATTTTCCTGCAAATCTGAAACCTTTCTGAGAAGATAAAGAGCTTTTCTGGGCCCAAAATTATTTCTCCTATGTATAGACCACAACAATCCATTATGTTGCTGTATCAGTTGGACATTGGTGTGTTTTCCAAGGCTAAGCCCTTACCCATGGGCAGTATTTTTGAACTATTAGTGACTGAACTGGCCAATCTACCATTTAGGACACTCTATTTTTTATGGAAGCACTGAAATTTATTGGTTGAGATAACTGCTTATATTTGCTTTTGTCTTAGGTCTATTCAGTAATCCAGAAGTCTCTTCCAAAAACACATCTTGTGAAAGATAATTGTGTGAGAGAACTTTCCCTTGGACAAGTTAGAAAAGGTTTAATTATCAATGAATAACAGTTACTCTGTACTCCTCAAAGGTTGAAACCACTTCAAGTTCCGAGATCACATTTTTCAATGATGTTACTATGAAAGAAATCTACATATATCGTATATATTGCATGTGCATCATTTATATTTCACCTATATCATATATCTCATGCATATATCATATGTGATCTGTCATGTACACACCATGTATAATTTTCATTATTGTATTATTATACCTATTATCTTTTGACAATTATTTATTGAGTATTGGCTTCATGTACCTTCAAAAGTATTGATGCCGGTGATGTGGATGTCGGGTTCGCATCCTCTCGGAGTCGAAGAATGAAACCGAGGGACACCGAGGCAAGCAGAGTAAGCAGAGTTTATTTAAGAAGAGAGAGAACAGGGCAGACTTCCCTCAGGTGGGGAAGGGAGCCGAGAGCTCGGAGTGGGGTTGAGTTGTCTCTTATATATGGTCCTTATCTCCCTGCCCTTGCACTTAGACTATGTCCTTGCCCCTGCATCTACAAGCCAGGGGAAGGAAAGTGGTTCCTCCTCTAGTGGCGGGGAGTGTTTGCCTTTGGGCCTCATTGACATATCAAAGGGAATGTCAAAAGAGAAACCAGTCTCCTCCAGATGGACTCAAACATTCTATCTACTCTGACTGCCTAACTTTTTCTATCTCAGTATCATTAATTTTATAAAGGCAATAAGGGAAGACTAAGACATGTCTTTAAAATAAACTCTCTGTTTGAATTAATTTAGATTTCAGAAAACAATTTGCAATTTTCAAAGTCCCTTTTCTTCCCCAAAATCTTCACTTCAACTTTACAATGACATCAATAGGAGAGCTGGTTTGGCAGATATTATAATAATGAAATGGAAGCATCATAGGCTCAGAAAGAATTTTAAAGGTCATGGGCATTCCATCCCACTGTTTTATATTATTTTTATCATACAAAAATTATTTTTCATGTTCATTTTCAAATGCCATCAGACTACAAAAAGTTGCAAAAATAATTTTTTGTTTACTCTTTATTCAGCTTCCACAAATATAAACATCTTACACAATGACAATATAATTTCAAAACTAGGAAATTAAAAGTGTCATAACACTACCACTATTCTACAGACCTTAATCAAGTTTTGCAGTTGACCCACTAATGTCCTTTTTCTGTTCCAGGATTCTATGCGGGATTATAGAATTCATTTTCTTGTCTCTTAATCTCATTTAATTTGGGACCCTCCCTCACTCTCTTTGTCATTCATAATGCTGACACTTTTAAGGCAACTAGTCCCTTATTTTGTAGATTGTTCTTCATTTGCAACCTGTTCCTTTGCAAACTTAGTCAGTCAGGTATAGGTTTGGTGATTCTCCAAGACCCCACAGCAAGTTAGTTGCCAGCACCTTGCACAAAAAATAGAAGACTGGCAACTGTGTGGAAACTTTATCCCAAGATTTTGAATGTTATCAGTTGCCTCAGCGCGCAAGGGTGGGAACTGAGACTAGTAAATATGACAGTTGCATAACCAATGCAAAACATCTGTTTGCAGTAACTTCTTTCCTAGGGAGGGTTTTTCTTTCTTTTTTCCTTTTTCCTTTTTTCTTTTTCTTTCTCTTTCTTTCTTTCTTTCTTTCTTTCTTTCTTTCTTTCTTTCTTCTTTCTCTTTCTTTTTTTTCCTGCTGAACCCTGAAACTGAAATGGTGAACCAAAACCAAAATGGCCCAAGTCACAGTTTTGAGCCTTTTTATTTTTTTCCTCTAGGACTGTGGTGTGTTGGAGGAAGTCCTGATGTACGCCCACTAAATATTTACATAGTTAGTAACAATGTGCTCTTTCAAATGGGATTATGCAAGACTGCGGCTTTTAATTAGAATGAGTGCTGTGTAAGGTCAGGGAAAGGGCGAAAGGTGTGGCAACTGAAGGGAAAAGCCCTAAACAAATAAACACACAAGATCCTAATCTTTGGAATCTCACTTTCCTGCTGTCCATACTCAGCCCCTCCTGATTCTGGCAGCTGTCCTTTGGTGTCTCTCAGCCAGGACACATTCCCGGTCATCTGTGGAGCAAACTGCCCATTTACAGAGACCAAGAGGGGAAGAGTAAGCAGCCCCCACCCCTCCCCAGGGCACTGGCAGGAGCCCACTGTGAAAGGCGAAAGGCGGAGAGCAGAGAGGGAGGGTCGCTGGTGCCCTGTGTTTCTGGAGCTCCTCTCACAGCAGCTGAGAGCTGTGTGCAGAGCCGGCGGTGCGCCCGGGTCCCTGCAGCTGGAGCCCAGAGTTTTGGATTTGCTGGTGGCCGTGGGTCGAGACTCTGGCTGCAGCCCGCGTGGCGGCGCTTCCACCCGCGAGCGCCTGCCACCTGCTCGGGCGCCACCTCCGCCCACCCAACAGCAGCCCAACTTGGATGGAGTTGGGAAGCTGAGCATCTGTCCCCGCCTCCGGCTGAGCGACCAGCGCCTCCGCCAGGTCTGGGATGGGAGAACTTGACCCCGCTCTTCTCTAGCCTTCCCTGGGATGGGGAAATTGGCGCCCACCGCGGCTCGGCTCCGAGGCTCGCTGGTCCGGCTGAGTGCGCTCCTGCCAGCGCCTGGCTCCGTAAGCTCTGCTGCGCCCTAGGATCCGGGCCGCACCCCAAGGGCTCCCCTCTTCAGGGGCTGCGCGGGGGACTACTGCTACTCCCCTGCTCGCGGAGGGCCGCCAGTCCCGAGCCCGGCGAGAGTGAGCAAGACCCCTAAAAATTAGAAGTCCCAGGGAACTCGGGGCAACCCTAGCCTGCAACCTGGAGCAAGACTAAGAAAAAGCCACGGCCTCGGGGAGGTGGAGCTGAGGTTGGTACACAAACACCCCACCGCAGCGAGGTGACTACTGCAGCCTGTGAGTAGAGAAGCCCGACAGGCGGGGTCACAGAGGGAGGGATGGCAAGCAAGAGTCAAAGTGGGCTGCGGTCAGGAAAGGGGAGGCTTCCCACTTAGCGTGTGTAGGAAAGAAAAGCTTGGCTGGCACCTAGGAGTTGAATCAATTCTGAGCTGTATTTCTGCCTTCCAGAACCTGGAACCCGGGGCGGGGGGCAAAACAAAACTAAACTAAACAAAAACTTTTCAAGTGAGCTGGTAAATTCCTACTTCCTGTCACTGTGGCTTATGGAGCTGGAGACCAGGCAAAGAGTAGAAGAATACTAAATTCCTGAAGGATAGTGGTGAAAGTGTTAACTCTGGGTCAGGCTATCCTCTCAAAGGATTTCCCTTTTCTTGCTGCATGGTTCCCGATGGCTCAAGTAAACCTAAAATGACATTAACAAAGTAATTTAGAAAGGGATGAGCTCTACAGTAGATAACCACTGCCTTTCCATGTAGTCCCTGATTGTGGCCCTTTTTGTGGCCCTAGGGGGATTCAATTTACAGGGAGAGTCTGCACAATCTTTCTCAGGACCCGTGTGTGTGTGTGTGTGTGTGTGTGTGTGTGTGTGTGTTTCAGAACTTTCCAGCTTCTAAATTACCTATTCTCCAACGTGATCCAGTCTTAGAAACATTGCTGTCCAAGTGACAGCAGCCATGACCCCTGCCCCTTACTTTACCTCTTGAAGAACTCACAGAGAGAGCGACCATTCCTTATGGGGAAGAGGGGGATTGCTAGATTACAGGACCCTGACCCAGGGGAGAGGCTTCTGTGGACCCAGAGAAGCTAGCAGGGATGAAAATCAGGGATTTGGAGCCATGCCCAAACTGAAAAGTGAACCTGGAAACTCTTATGGGCAGAAAGATGAAAACCACAACTTTGGTTTTGATGATTAAAGACCATTTTAAAAGTGTCTGAAAGTTTTATAGGCTATCACAGAGAAGGCAGTAAGAATGTTGTAATCATGGAAAGGGTAAAACTTAAACATTCATAAGTGAGTAATGCAGATTAACAAGAAATTGAAAGCATAGAGACTCCATCAAGTTTCTGGAAACCTTAGCCCTTACTCCCTACCTTAACAATCTTATATATAAAAAGTTAATGTTATTTTTAAAAAAACTATTCAAATTATTTATCCCAGTTAAATCTGATTTTATAAAAACTTTTTTTCACTGTTTAAGGTAAAATTTCTGGCTTCAAGCACATGAAATACGTAGGTACTGGGGGAAAAAGGAAGTTTGCACTAGAAACATACATGAGTATATCAAGTTGCAAAATTATCTCTTAGTTTGTCGTAAAAGATGTTTGTACTGAATGAGAGAGGAGAAAATGCACCTTTAGCAAACCAAATTCTCACTCCCTCATTGAAGAAATGAGTGAAAAGTATAGCCAGGTTTTTAAAGCACAGCTTTTGGCTCATAAGCATAGTAGACATGGTGTGGATCAGGTCAGGATGGGTGGTGTGGGCCGTAAAGGTTAGTGACTGCTGTAAATAATGGGGAGTGTGAAGGTTTGAGCAGCAAATTTGCTAACTATTTTGCCCTTTCCTCCAAAGCCAATTTCTTAATGAAACCCTACACACACACACACACACACGCACACACATTACTTTTTCAGTATGTGTATATGTTGCCAGAAACAATGCTAATCAGTTTTCATTCAGCCACATTTATCAGTCTGAGCCTCATGGAGGAGGGAAAACTTACAGTTATAATGGAAACCAGACTTGAGACCTGAGTTCTAGGTTTATATATTTGTCATGTGCCCTTGACAAGTTGGTATAATAATCTCAGTTTGATTTCCTCATCGGTACAGTGAGGTCAGTGCCACTGAGGACTAGTACACAGAATCACACACCTCAATACACAAAGAACATTATTGTCATCCTCTTTCTCTCCGGTCATTAAAGGGGACTTAAGCTCTGTGTCTGAAGATGAAATCAGAGCCTTGTGATTTCTCTCTTGGATTTCCTTTTGAAGAAAGAAGTGTTGGGGCACAACATTAAACATCCTTTGGACTTGTGTGATCTTTAGCTGAAAGCCATGACTAAGAAGGACTAACAATTATGATCACACCTGCATTAGAGGGATGAATAAGTAGACTGCCCATCTAACTCTCCAAAAAATTCTGAATGCTGTCTTGTCCTTTTCTCTTCTGCTCCCTGTGCCTTTTGTTCATTCTTCTAGGAGAGAAGTTGGAAAATATAACTTTTCCTTGCATATGATTATGTGTGTTTTATATATGGCAAGAGGAATTCCCCAAATTTAAATCCCAATACTTGTTCTTGCAGCCTTGTCATACAGAACAGCCTTTCTCTATGGTAACCTTTGCTAGATTGGTATCAAACGCAGGCATCTTGGGGCATGAAAGATGCTGAGTGTAGATGATTTGTTAGGAGAACATGTTTCCTCTGGGCTACTATTTCACACATGCTATGTGATGTATTCTAATTATATATGATAATATTTAGTACTTTGTGTTGTTATGTGTGTGCATGTGTGTCTAATACTTTGTTCAACTAATTCCAAATGCTAACAAGCATTTACTGATTGATCCTTATGAAATTCCTGTTAGGCACATAATAAGCGTTAACAACTCTCTTCATATTTTTTGATGCATGCCATTTAAATGTTTGAGTTTTTCATGCCCAGTTTCTTTAGCATTGGCCATGTTGTTCAAAGAGATAGTAGCCAAAGACAGTTATCTGCAGTACATACCTTGCTTCACTATGATAGCACTGATTTTTTTTTTATCAAATTCTATGACTCTGATTTTTTGACATGCATTTGTTTGCCTTCAGCTACTTTTACACCTGAGATGTACTGATAGCAATGTTGGTAATTAAACTGGGCAAATTTATGGTTAAATGCCTTATGTCCATCTTCATAATTTTTACAATAACTTTAACAGTGTGATTATCACTCCCATTGCAGAGACAAGAAACTGAGGCTCAGAAAAGATAATTAATTTGGCTAAGATGTATTAAGGATTAGGGATAACCAAAATTTAGAATCTGCATTGGTCTGACTCCAAAACCTGTGCATGGCTTATAGACTATAGTGTAAAACTTAGAAATCAGAGCCTTTAAAGGTCTGACTGTAATATTATTTACTGTGTGTGCACTTCATTGGATTTTGGGAGCAGACAAATCCTGGATATGGAAGTTCCATCTTTTTGTGAAACTGTGCACCTGTCATTTTTAATTGCTTACCTCTAGTACTGATGACACTGTTCTTAAAAACTTCCCTTCATCTTTAGAGTCAGGAAATCAACCCCTGGGTGATTTGTTAATTAAAAGGTCATCTGCAAATTTGGGGATTTAACCTGGTGAGGGGGGAGGTTAACATATTCGGTGTTAATAACAAAATCTGATTTTAGTTCAAAATTGACTTAATCATGTGTATAAAATCTTTTGACCTGACTTTTTTCCTTTTTATAGAACTGACTTTCTTTAGCAAATTTAAAATTTTCCTTTTATAATCAGGGCTCTGATTCTAATAAAAATGCAAATGCAACATCGTACTTTCTACCTGTAGAAGAAAAGCATACATAAGATATGGGGCAGCCGATGTTAGTTGACTCTCATATCTCCTTAACGTTTATCTCTACTGGGACAGTATCTGCTTTCTGCTTTCTAATGATGGTAGCACCTCTGAAGCCCCACTCATATCTCACCCAATGTATCAAGGTATCCAGACTGAAATTGCAGAACACCTTGTTCCTGCAAAGCAAAGTTCTGGGAAAACAAAGACTGTTGATCTTGCCCTTGTCTGGAGAGTGAGCAAACCTTGCATTTCACATGATTAGGCTTTTTCCTATCAGTGACAAACGTATATGTTTATAAAAATTCTTGAAATTTAAAAGCCATTAATTTAAATCAGTTGCTGATATTTGTGATAAAGGCATAAAGACTTATTGATTTATTTTATACCATCTTTAGTCTGGCAAACAATTTTTTGGCAATAAAGTGCATAATCTGAGAATAAAACTTATACCTATTTGACATTTACTCACATATTTTAGAAAAAAATAAGTAAATATTGATTCTGAGAATAATTCATATCTCTCAGACAAAGGACTTCAAAATTGTAGAAGTAATTACCAAACTACATGGAGCGTTTTACTTATATCAGTAATCACAAATATGTAATGAGTTTTAACTCTGTGCCAGAGATAGTGCTGACAATTTAATAAACATTATCTTATTAACGTTTAATTCTGCAGATATTTTAAGAGCACCTAATCTGTCCCAGGTGCTGATCTAGGAGTGCGTATGAAGTGGAACAAGCTATGAACATTTGTGTGAGGCAGTGGAAGATGCTCATCCTCTGAATATCAAGAGCACCAGAGAAGTAGAGGTGAGAGGGGGCTCTTCTGGCCGGGGTGGCTCTGCTGGGTTGTGGCAAGAGTGGAGTTTAAATTGAGCCATGCATATTAAAGAAAACTTTAAAAGGAGAATTTTGAAATAATTGTATGCATGTGGTAGGCAAAGGAATTGGGAGAACAAATGCAGGAAGTAGAGAGATAAAGATCCCTAATCTATAGCATCACTTTGAAATGAAGATAGTCATATTTCATGCTCACAGGAAATTGAAATGCTACGTCAGAAAAAAATATCTGTATTGTCCCTCAGAAACATGATTTTCCTCATTTGCACATTTAAATCTCATCCTGGAGGTTGTTTGTTTCTTTTTATTCTGATTTATTTCTTACAAGTATGTTTCAGGAAAGGGTCTTTCTTTTATTTGGTATACACCTATCAAGCAACATCTCTAGTCAGGCAGCCCAGACTGACATTTCTCTTTGTATCTCTAAATTTATGTACGCCAATTCTCTGTCCTATCTTAATTTATTATTTTATACCTCTTGAAACTGTGCAGAACGTGTTTGTTCTCGTTTGAAATGGGCCAAACAGCATCTTTACTGAGGAAACAGACTCCATGCCATGTAACCTTCATTCCTGAGGAGTTCAGCTCTGCTCTGACCACATGGATGCAATAATCCAAAGGTTGGCAAGGAACAAAGGTGAGATCTTACCATGCAAGGTTTATAGTGAAAGAATACAGCCCGATTTAAAATGTAGGCATAAAAAAAAAAAAAACAGGACCTGAATGTTCTATAGGAAACCCTACGTGAACTTTTGCATGTACATAAAAGAGTTCTACAGATCTCCTGAATGTTTTTATACCACTTTAGATCAGCAAGGTGTCTTTTCATTTTTCAAAATGCTTCACTTTTGAAGAATTTTTTCACATTTCTCCAGTTTTATTCTCATCACAGGCCTAAGAGATAAAAAAAAAAGAAAAAAGATATCATTATTACCTCTATTACACAGGAGATAAAACAGAGGAACTGCTGATTTAGAGCGTGATTTATACTTGCCAGTTGTAGGTAGAAGAGGGACTGAAACTTGAAACCCAGTGTTCCACTGATGCCTGGGTGCGCTCTGGGCTTTTGTGGTTGTTATCTGTCTGTCTATTTTGCCCTGGGCAGAGGAAGAGGTAGAGCTGTATGCACAGTCTATTTTGGAAGAATCCTGTGCTCCTGCGCATAAGGAACCATCACTGGGAAATCTAGAGATTGGCACAGATCCCCTGAGTTTCAGGAGAATCTATGCAAGTTATATGTACTAGGCTTTAGAACAAGTTGCTTAATCAAAAGTGACTTCTAAGTCATTTATCAGTCTTTAAAAGATGACCTTCCAGGCAACTGATAAGACTTACTGCAAATCAGGTGACTGCCTACCCATTTATCCAACTTGTGTTGGACTCTGATGCACCTCACTGAGAAGATAAATCATAGCTTGTGTTATTGAAGCAGGTAACAGAGGAGGGAATGTAATAGAGTCCCTTTGTCTCCTCTCTATTAGGCAGATGAGGTCTAGTAAAGTCAGAAATCTGGAGTTTAAACATTGGAGGCACTAAACGTGAGGAGGTTGTTATAGAACTGGACGTGACCTGGAGAAGGCACTTAAAGCAATGAGGCGTATGCTGGTCTTCATGGGTCAGGAGCCAGGAGGAGACATCAGATTCCAGCTCCCACACATCCTCCCCTCATAACAAGCTGGACACGACAAGCATCGGTACTGCTGCCCAAACCACACTTTGCCTATTGAAGCAAATGCTATTGTAAATGCTCACACAATTGTATGTAAGTTACCAATTGTTCCTTTTTACTTCCCTTGAATCTGAGGGATGTTGGGGGTTGACGATGGGTGAGGGGCCAGTTTCCTGACCAGAACCACTGCTGCACCCAGATGGGCTACCCATTTTACAAGAGAAACTGAACTGTAGCTACACTCATAAAAATCAGCACACCTTTTGAGCAATTCTCTGAAAACACACTGCAGCATATCAGCATATTATTTAGTTTAATCCTCAGAGCAATCCTAAGTAGGTATTCTTTCTAGTATAACATTGTGGAAATGGAGCCTCAGAGGAGTTAAGAAATCCCCCTGTTCAAACTACCTACCTATAAAGCAGCAGAGCAGAGATTTGAGTAGCGTATGGTTTTAGTTTGAAATGCATTAGAGACTTTGTTAGGTCAGTTGAACGTGATGGATGGAAGAACTTTTGGCATGAGCAGGAAAATCTGTGTGCCCTCTCCAGTTCACCCTGTTCTCAGGTCACTGACCTGGTTAATTCCTTCCATGGCCTCCATCCATCTCTATGAGTAGCTTATGTAGTGTCACCAATCTATATCAGCTGCTGTTTGCTATCCAGGAAGGCTATGTGGGGCCTGTTACTAGCTGTTAAGCCTAGAGAGACAGTGTGGATGTAGACATGTGCACATTCCTTTCAAGATGGTGCTACTGAGACATGGTATCAGGTGACTGGCTAATCAGACCGCCTGTGAGCCAGTGTTCTGGCCATACTCCTTAACCAGAATAGCAGAGCATGTTGGAATCCAAACTTATGGACCAGCTGGTCCAGGGACTTCTATAAGAAGGCCTTTTGTTCTGCTCTGCTCTTTCTGTCACACTCATTAAAGAGGGATTTGTAGTTCTGGTTTGGAAAAGTTGTCCTCAATTCTCACCTGACTTGCTCTGTATTTTTCTGAGCAGTGCAGCCAGGGACTTTCTTAGAGGCTACTATTCAGGTATGACACTGAGTTACTTGCATTTGAATTTCCTAAATTTAGGCAAATTAAGACTTCAAATTCGTATTTTATTAGAGGGGGCAGTCAGGAGTGGACAGGAATATTCATGTTTTAATACCTCTTCAGATGACTTCTATGAACAGTGAAAAAGAGAAAGAAAATTTTCCTGGAGGGTTCCTCCAAGGGCGTCAGAGTCTGACCCACCTGAGATTGCCTGCACATTGTGTGCTCTTGAGGGTGTATGTGTATACACACACACACACACACACACACACACACACACATAGCATTGAAGTCCTCAGCTTTCAGTTACTTCTTGAAGGAATGTGCAAGGTGAAAGCCTCTGAAGCAGATGGTAAAGAGGTACAGTTGCACACAAAGCATTATTCTACCAGCTCTTCAGAAAGAGGAGAGCAACTGTTTCCTAGAAAGGGCCCTTCCAGGGCTGGAGCGGTGGCTCTGTGGTTATGGTGCTTACCTGGCATGCACAAGTATGCGGATTCAAACCCCAGCACCACATACACAACAAAGTGTCTGAGCAAGGAAAGCCATATGAAAAACTAAAAATATAAATTGATTCTCTCTGTATCTCTCTTTCACTGTCCCGCTTTCTTTCTTAAGAAAGAACGAAAGAAAAGAAAGAACAAAAGAAAAGAAAGGGCTCCTCCTGTGGAAACAGGAACTTGCACTTTGCTTTCTAGTTCCTCTAATGGGAATGAGTTTCAGGGAGCCAGCTTTCCAGATTAGTGTTCTGAGGGTAAAAGAATGCTGTTTTAAGCTGATTGGTAGCAAAGACTCTGGAAGCAGAAGACTTGGGTTTGAAATAGTACTTCACCATTTACAAGCTCTGCGACTTCATGAAAGTAACTCAGCCGCTCTAGACCTCTATTTTGTAATATTTATTCAGAGCAAATATTTACTAAACTCTTGCTGACATTTTATGTTTTCTTTACTTTTTTGATTGTGAAAAGGAAATAAAACTCATGACTTCGTACATAAATATGAGAGAATATTTGATAATCATTAAATACATACATATACAGACACACACACATACACATATATGTCAGTGTATACAGGTAGGAAAATGTATAGGGCAAAATGAAAATTAAAATCATAAATTTGAAAAACACATTATAAGTCCACAGGGCAGAAACTTATTTATTGAGTTGCCTAATGTCTCTCAAGTATCAAATTGGGTATCTGGTACATAATAGGAGCCCGGTAAATTTTGTATTGAATCCATTTCTATTTTTATAAACAAAAAAATTCAAGATGAGAAATGAAAATAGAGGTAAAATGTAACCATTGATTATCACTGAGGATTTCAATTACAAATAGAATTGTCTATATTTTCTGATGTTTCTTCTATGAACATGGACAATGTGTTTTTTTTAAGAAATCTGAAAACTGAAAAATGTGGGATAATGAACTTAGCTTTATTATACTTAATTCAAGACAACTGAGTTTGACCAAAAAAAAAAAAAAAAAAAAAAAGGAGAGAGAGAGAGAGAGAAATCCTTCTAATTACTAGTCTCGATAGACATTTTTAATGATAAGGGCAAGAAGATCACTTTTTCTTCTTCTGAATGTGTAATAGCAAATGTTTTCAGGTATTTCTTCATTAGATTTTTAAATTACAGAAGAGACAGACTTGAAGGTAGTTGTACCAGTAAGACTAGACAAAGTTCTTTGACATTCTAGTCCCCTGTACTTCCAAAAAAGAGAGTGAAAAAAAAGTATACATATATATTAAATTCAATTTAAGTCTCAGACACTAGGTTGACTTTGATACACATTTATGTGTCTGTGCATAGATATTCATGTTCACACAGACACACATATGTATGCATAGGAATTCAAGCATTCATATTCTCCCTGTACCTCAGTGATATAGGTGGGGCACTAATTGGCCTTTTGCTTAAAAGTAAGGAAATTTAGAAGAAAGGGAGACAGAAGAAGAATGTGAGGTAGAGATATGGAAAAAGGAAGAGAAATGAAGGGAAAGATGAGGCTGAATTAGGAACATGAAGATCCAGAATGCAACGAGAATCATAGAGTCAAAGACAAAAGAGAGAACAGCTATGGAGAACTTGAAATTCCTTAGAAAGTTCCAAGCAGAGCTTGTTCTTATATCCATTAGAATATTTCCTAATATGATAATAAGCATTTTTAGTGATTTGGCATAAATTATAAATTTTTCTTTCCTAGATGTCCTGTCACAGTAAAGGCCCCATGAGATGTGCACCAAATCCCAGGGCTAAACTCTAGTCACCACATGTCCTTTGCAAAAGTTGGTATATGTGGCTCCTGACTTTACCCTGGTGCTATTTTAAAGTTTTTCTTTTCTTCTTTCATCATCATATATTTTCCTTTGAAACAGAATTCACCCTAAGTGGTTATATTTCTAGGATAACCCACAAAGGCCTAGGTTCTCATATTGAGAAGATGCTGCGATTTAGCTGTCCAGTGGCTTAGGGCATTTAAAAGCTCAACTGGGCATCAAAATTGGTGTTGGTCATTTCATTTCTGGTGAAAAGTATATTTTGGAGTCAATGCCAAGGAGGAGATATGATAGTATCAAAGAGTCTAATATATTTACTTATTTATGAATATCCAGTTACTTGATAAGATTGTTTCAGGTAGCCAAACAACATTTTATTTCTCATCTTTATAGGGAAAAAATAAAGTGATTTAATGATTTTTTTCTTCATTTGAAAAAAAATTACCTCTGTCAGGCATTGTGTATTTTTGCTGTCTACACTTCTTTTTGAAAGAGAGAGAGGGACAGTGAGAGAGAATCAATTTTATTTAGTTTTTTCATGTGGCTTTCGTTGCTCATATACTTCATTATGTATGTGGTACTGGAGTTTGAACTCACGTCCTTGCACATGCCAGGCAGGCATGGTAATCACTGAACCACTGCTTCAGCCCCTGTCTGTATACTTTTATTGTGTAACTTTTCAGTTAGCTAGAGCTGCATAAAAGATTTTCTCATATAGCAATGTGCTTGATAATAAATTGTTAACAGTTGTTATTTAGGGGCATGAGACTAGTGGTATATACAGGGACAGGTGAACTATATTCTGTGAAATTTGGTTTACCACCTGCTTTTTCCTAAATAAAAATGTAATGAAACAGAATCACATTCACTTTTTTCCTCATTGTCTATTAGTGTTCTGTACTGAACAGTGGAGTTGGGTAGTTGTAAGTGACCACATGTCCTGCAAAACCCAAAGTATTTCCTGTCTTTTGTTTTACAGAGAAGTTCAGTAACCCCTGGCCTATATTATAAGGAGGTCATTTTTAACCATGCCTTTTATATTTTTGCTGTTTTGAATTGTTTTATTTTTTCTTCACACATTTTAAATCTATTAAAAATTTTAAAAGATTTTTCTTCATACAGATGTGTGGTTTTGGTGTTCCTGTCATCTTTAGAAATCTGCAAATATCTATGAGCAACTGTACATGCAGACCTCCTATCATGAGCCAAGGAGAGCAGGTAGAGGGTAGTCCAGGCGAGAAATTGTGATGGCCAGAATTAGCAGAGTAAGTAAAAAGATGGACGGATATACATTAAAATAGAAAGATGTGATACAGGTTTTGGGGTGCATAACGGCAGACCTTGAGGAACCTAGGAAGAAAGACAGAAGACAAGAATCACGAAGGATAAATGCCTATGATCTGGGCCATGGCCATTGTCTGGGCAATGTCAATATTATTGTGAAAGTTAGGGTTCAGAATTTGAGGCTGCCAGTATGGAGGAGGAAATGATGCTCTACTGAACTGTGCTCTGCCTGCATTTGTCCTTGCAGGGAAAATGGCGGCCCAGGACCACTGAGGGTATCTCATGTATGTGTACATGTGTGCATATGACTTCAGGTGGGCTGTACTTGCATATTTGGCACCTGGTAAGGGCTCAGTTCTTGGTTCATAGGCATTCATCCTTTTTCTGTGTTCTCCTGTGATCTCAGGGGATGATGAGCTTTCTGAGATTTCCTTTATAAGGACTCTAATATCACCAGTCACCTGCCAAGGTCTCTACCTCCAAACACCATCACATTGGAGACTGGGTTTCAACATACACATTTTGTAGGGACATAAATGTTCAGTGTGAAGCATCTGGCCTCTGGCTTCATTATCAGATTTTAAATTAATGATGGCTGTATAAAAAGCTCCTGATATGTCTGGCTTCTTGTTGCTTGAGTGAGGCCTGTGTGCTGAATAGAAATTCCATGTAGCTCCCTGCTGTGTTGATTCTGGGTATCAAATACAAATCCCATGTGGTCCCCTACAAGTCATTGTGAGCAAAAGTAAGGGCATGTGTTATGACTTCTACCAGAAGTTGGAGGTCAGGAACATGGCCAAGATTGTCTTGAGCAAAACCATCCCCACTGTTGGTGACGCCACTGTTGTTCTTTATAAACTCATTCACAGCTCCTGGCAACAGAGATTAGCTGTCACTCTGATACCTTCTATCTTCTGACCATTTATTTGATGCCTCCTTAATGAGGTATACATTATTAATGTAGATGGTCAAGAAAAACATAAATCAATTCTACTATAAACCTTAAATGAGATTACTCAAGTCAAATAAATAAAGTTGTGAGATTACTAAGCCACTTATTTGTCCATGTCTGTTACTACTAGAATTTTCTGATGCTTGTCCAGCCTTTATTGAAATATCCTAATATGGTTCAGCTCTCCTAAACACTATATAACATGTACTCATTAGCTTCATAGCAGGAAGGTTTTATTTTTCAAGTTAAAAAATAAAACCAGGAGACTCATTCTGTCTACAGTCTTCTGTCTACAGTAATAACCTATCCATTCATCTCCTTTGTGAAGAGATACCCTAGAACTGTTATGAAGTGAAGGGTCATTTACTCAATTTAGAATGAATTAAAAGTGGATGAGAGAGGCTGGAGTGGTAGCTTGGCAGTTACAGCACTTGCCCGGCATGTGCAAATACGGGAGTTCAAACCCCAGCACCATGAACCCAACAAAATCTTGGAGCAACAAAAGGCACATGAAAAACTAAATAAAAAAAATTTTTTTCCCTCTCTCCCTCTCTCTCACTGTCCCTCTCTCTTTAAAAAAAAAAAAAAAAAAGTGGATGAGAAATGAAGGATACATCTTCATTGCTATTTTCTTGTCTTACATCTCGCTTCAAAGTTAACCCTTATGCAGGATTCTCAGGTGAGGACCTGAGATTCATGCTGGGCCTTGACTTGGGAGATAGTGGCAGGGTGCAAAAGTGGTGTAGGAAGAGCATGTAGAATGTATGGTTGACTGTTAGTGCCTTGCAGCGGTGACTTAATGCTCCATCTTACTGGAGACTTTAAATTTCACTATCCTTTCCAACTGGACATTCTGCATCTTATTAGTGGAAAAACCTAATTAAGAAATGAGCTGAACAAAATACAGAAAATGAAACTTTTGATTGAATCAGTGAGTGGCTATTTGTTTTATTTTATTGAAGAACTGTATTGTTGCATAACCACAAATGCATATATAGTAACAATATGATATGCCCCTGATCCTAATGCAGAATCACCCCCACGTCACCCTCATCCGATAGTAATAATATGTTACTGAAAGTAACAGGGTTACTTAGGTATTGGCAGAGACCTTCTTTCCCTGATGGGTAGTAACACAGTCTCAGGAGTTGTTACATTCTCTTTCCAGGTACATGGTGAAAGTATTCCAAGAGTTGGCACTTCTCTATCCACAGGGTCTCTGTCCAGTGAATTCTGTGCCATTGTCTGATGAGGAATTAGGTTCTAGTTCAAGTCCAATTCTTCTGAAAGCAGACCCCTGTTTTACAGTGCCTTCAGGCTACAGTCTTCCTCATGCTGCTGACTTCAGATCTTCTCTGAAAGTGTCTCTATGAAGCTGGCAATTCAGTAAGTACCAGCAGTCCCCCAAGTTCTTTCCTTCTATACTAACTGCATGTGTGATACATATTCTCTCTCTCTCCAAAGGCTCATTTTGACTAAAAAATAATCTGTTTTCTTCTTTGTGAAAGGCTTGCCTCCACCAATTTCCCCTGGGTTATGGATTTGTATCTCTCTTAGCCTATGAGGTAGTAACATGGAAGCCAAACCTTCAAAAAGACAACTTGGTTCGTGAAGAAGGACATTACCTTAGTGAAAAATAATTGCAGATATCATTTATATGAGGGAAAATAAAACAGCTCATTACCATAAAGTCAGGCTTATCTAGTTTATGAGAAATATATAATTAATTATTAAAGGTTAAGACATTTAAAGAAAATTTTAACAGTGTTCTATTAAGGTCAAAGTGACTTAGGATCAAATTGTGTTGTTTAAAGAACTCTCAGTTTGGGGAGGTGAAGTGTAATGTTAGGCCAGAAAGCCTGGACTGAGTGAGGAGACAAGTGTTACACCCCCTCCTGCTGTAACTGACCTTGGGACCTGAGATATGTCACTTCCTGTAGTGATGGTCCATCCCAGATTGGTTGTGAGGAATTCCTGCAGCCAAAGCACCTTGCACATAGAGGGCTTTGCTCACCCTGGGTATCCTATGAATGTTCAGCTTAGCCTATGTCTGGCTCAATCTGTATGTCAGTCTTTTCTAATGAAGTTTGTTCCAGAAGTTTCTCTGACCCAGGGAGTTTCATAAAATTTAAGTGATACTGGGAACACTGCTGCAGGATCCTCTTTATAGGCTGGGGAAAGGTCACTGGACCTGATCCAGGAGATTAGGGTGTCAGTTCTGATTTGTTCTTCATCAATTGTGTTAATTTTGACCTTTTTTGAGTATTAATTTCCTCCTCTCAGCTGTAAGAATAATATAGCTGTCTAGGGAAGCATAGGCCCTGAGTGAGGCAGTCCAAGTGTGAATCTCAGTTCTACCACTGACTACATGGCAACCTTGGGCAAGTTAATGAATCTGTTTCCTAATCTTAAAATAGCATACTAATAAGAACCACTTCCTATGATCTTCAAGAGGTTAATATGAAACAATACAGGTAAAATGCTCTTAGGAGAATGCCTGGCAAATGATAGTGGCTTAATAAATGGTAATTGGAATGATTTTTATTGCTTTCTGTCCCTTACTCAAAGGAAATCACCATTCATCAAAGCTGGAATGCTCAGTGCCCTGCACATACAATGTTAATGATTCAACAACTCTCCCAAGAAAATAGCTAATTCTCCCAGCTTTATTTTCCCTGGTATTCCTATTCATTCATTCATATTCTCTCTCTTTCTCTCTCTCCCTCTCTCTGCTCTCTCTCTCTCTCTCTCTTCCTGATTTCTCTGTGTGCAGAGCAGCAACTCTAGCAGCAACAATAAACACAGTTCAGAGCCAAACTGCCAAAAAGCAAGGATGGACAAAGCCTCCCTACCCAGGCTTCCTCTGTGGCCTGAATTTCCCTGGAAGGAAAGCTCTGTATACTCCGTGGGAGCCATAGATCTGGGAACAGAGTTTTCTGGGAAACAGTGGAAGAAAATTCCTGCTTCTGTACAAGACACTCATCTTCTCACTCAGGGAATCAATTCTTTATTCAACTAAGTGGAAGGACAGGGGCTTTCCCTTCCTGTTTGACCAGTTCCTACCCCTTTGTCTCAGACCCAGTCATCATAATGGGGAAACTTCATGGAGCTCTTTGAAGAAGCTCAAAGTACCCCTCAGTTAAGAAAGTATAGGATTGGCCTGTGGTTTCAGTTGTGACCCTGTCTTTTGGCAAATGATGGAATTGGATGAAATATGAATATGCTCCCTGAAAAGTGTAGACTAGTCACAAAGGCAAAGGTTAAAGCGAAGTCACCATTATTCCTTCCTGTCTAACATCCAGGGATCTGTCCCCCTGAATCACTGTAAAGAGTCATTCATATCATGGCTTTATAGATATACTTTGTTAATTTAAGAGGTGGTATCATGGTATCCGTTTGGAATTTGTTTCGTTCTGTTATGGTTCAATTGTATGACAAAAAACATTCACATGAACTCTCTCAACCTCAAATTTCTCATTTGTGTCCCTATCCTACATTCGTGCTCAAAGAAAATCTCAACTCTGTAATTATGGAACCGCAGGGTCCCAAAGCAGGGTAGTAACTTCAGTGTCATCTAACATAGACTTTACCTGCTGTAGGCACTCACCCCTCCCCAACTCTACAGACTAAGGATCCCAGAGCTTCAAATTGCCTGCAGGACATGGCTAATATGGCTGTGGGCTGCCTTCCTCAGGAGTTCTGACTGGTAGGCAGTTCTTCCTTATAAAGGCTGAAATGTATACCCTCTAGTAACTTTTACTTGTTGGTGTCTATGTTATTTCTGGGCCCAATAACTACTTTAATAATGTAAGTTGAAGAGTTCAGTAAAAATGTCATCCCAGTATTTTTGAAGTTGTCAAGTTATCTCTGAGTAGTCTCAGGAGATTCTGATCTGGTTTGAGTCATGAAATAACATCAGGTATTTCTGAACATTTTCAAGGGTCCTTGTGCCATCATCCTGATGATCCCGAGAGGTAGGTTGGCATCTGCACACATAGTGCATGAATCCTACAGATATGACTGGAAAAGAAGGTTTATTATACTTGAATTATTTTGTTTTATTTGGGAGAAATTTCACCTTCTTACAACCTTAAATTCTTTTTCATTCTGAACAAAAAGGAGATGTGTAATAGATGAAACCATGAAAGCTGCTAAATAAAAAGGTGAAAATTATTTGTAACTCAACTATTGTAAAAACATAAATAAAATTATATTTTATACCTTGTATCTTGATCATGCTTTAGTGTATGTGTTTTTGTATAATTGTTGAAATTAGGCAATCCTTATGGATCCACATGATAACCTGTTACTGAGCTTTATGTTGTCTTTCTGTCAGTATTATCATCATGGCTGCATCAAAATATTTTGTTGAATGAATACACCATAATTTACCTAATGAACCAACAGCTGTAATCCTCACTTTGGATCCAGTTTTCAGGAACACCGGGGCGATTTTCTTTGAAGAATGCAAATATGAGAAAAGGCAATGCATCTAGATTCCAATGACAGGATTTTTTTTTATTTTTCAAGTGTTGTAGTAGCCCCTCACCCTTTATATCTTTTCCTAAGTTAGTGTATCAGAACCTATTGTAGCTGGAAAGTTGAAAACACAGGTAGAAGTGCATGTGTGTGAACTGTACTTCCCAATTTCAAACTTACAATGTTATGCTGGTGATATCTCTGACTAACAAGAGTTGTTTGGTTGGTTTCTTTTGCTGATTCAAAAAGGCCCACCAAGGGCTGGAGCAGCCTTTTTCCTCTGATATTAAGAACTTTCTTGGAAATTACTGTCTTTCTATGTCGGGAAGAAAGCTTTTAATATACTTGAACACAGAGCAGAAATCAACGAATTCCAAGTGTGTATTGTGTTAACATAATTTGGGGTCTGCTTGTGTAAAAGTACTTAAGCCTAGCAGCACAAAGCTTGCCTTCATATAATCAGATCATCACCCAGGGTGATTGTTAATGTGGCAACATCCTCATTCCTCTGCTAACATAAAGAATCAATACTAAAACAAACTCACCAGGTGAATTGTATCAGATAAAATACATAAATGGGTCAATAGCATACAAAATAATATAGGCAACTTAGTGTGAAAGACCTCTGTTGTTACCCTGTCCTTCCACTGATAGTTCTAAGGCATCCTACAGTCTTGGGTACTGGGCTTTTACTTAAAGAACTGTTTCACCTTTGGCAATTCACAACTGTGAAGAAGTAGCTTCATACACCGGTAGAAATGTCGAAACACCGATAAAAAGGGTCTTTCAATGTAGACATGATCATTTTTGAAAGACACTTCTCATATATCTCCCCAAAGTCACTATCATTACTGAAGAGACAGCGCATTCTTCCATCACGGGCCAACACCGCCATTGTGAAAGGGACAAAACTGATATTGTCTCCGTGGAAGAATGGTTAGTTTGAGGTGGTACCATATGGTCAACTGTTAAAACAAATCAAAACCAAACAAAGAGAAACTTCTGGTTGCTTCGATCCAGCAGAGCTCTCAAAAGCCAGTACAAAAGGCTAAACCCAGACACATTTCACTGCATCTGTTTGCGATCTGTAGAATAGAGGAATGTTAGCCTTTACGGGTCTGGTGCATAGGGATGTTTCCAACTTACTGTTCGAGATTTCCTGATATTACACATTTCCATTTGTACAGAGGATAAATGCTAGTCATGTTTTTCATGGGTGCATTAAAAAGATGGAAAGTACCCTACCAAGAGGACCCCCTGGTTTTAATAGTGAGCTATCTGTATCTGGTGAGCAGATCCTCATTGTGGTTGACTGTGATAAGAAAGAATGGAAGTGTTTTGCTCTGCCTTTTTCAATAGTATAACTTTAATAACTGGGAAGTCCAAACCTTTTGACTACTATTTTGAGTACTATTTGTACTAACTTTGGTACAAATATACAAAGAAAAATGATACTCAAGAGTGATCTTATGATAAAGCCGGGAAGAGAGAAACATGGAGAGTAGCATGAGAAAGGAGTTGTGGTCATCCCTATCTATACTTCATACATTTAAAATTCAGAGCATAAGCCTCCTGAGTATGAAAGGTCTTGGCCACTTAAAATCAAGAACAGCTCTCAGCAAGAGAGAAGATGTTTAACTAATATAATGGAGCCACCACAAGTCTATCAGTGAATTTCTCAGCACAAACCTTGCAGGCTAGTGGGTTGATATAGTCAATGTATTGAAAGAAAAAAAAAGTCCTATAAACCAAGAATACTGTATTTAATAAGATTGCCCTTCACAAATGGAAGCAAGATAATGATATTCTCAGATAAAGAAAACCTGAAGAGGTTCATCACCAATCTACCTGCCTTATAAGAAATGTTAAAGTGAATCCTTTAAGTGGAAATAAAATAATTCTATTTAGTAATATGAAAGTATATGTAAGTATAAAACTCCCTGGAAAAGGTAAATATTGAATTCATTTCAGAATACTTTAATTCCATAATGGTAGTATATAAATTGCTTTAGTATAAAGATTAAAAGACAAGTACTATGAATAATTATAGCTGTAATAATTTGTTAATGGATAGAAAATACATGAAAGATGTGAGTTGTGACATTAAAACATAAAATATGGGGTGGCTAAAAGGGTACAATTTTTGCATGTCCTGCTAGTTAACAGCCTAAAATAGGCTATTATATGGTAATAATCAAAAGCAAAAACTTACAGTAGATCTGCAAAAGATAAAGAAAAAGAAATTAGAACTTAACCACTAAAGAAAATCAACTCATAAAGGAAGATACCAAATGAGAAAAAAAGGAGTGAAGGAATTATAAAACAGTCAGAAAACAATGAACAAAATGGTAAACAGCAAATATTCAGCTGTCTCTCATTAATTACTTTGAATGGAAATGTGTTTAATATCTACTATGCAAGACTAGAATGGCTGAATAGATTTAAAAAAGAAAAAAGACCAAATATATGCTACCTATAAGAAACTCACGTCAGCTTTACAAACCAATATAAGCTGAAAGTGAAGAGACAGAATAAGACTTCATGCAAATTAGAAACCTAAAGATAATAGAGGTAACCATGTACTAAGACAAAATAAAATTTAAATTTAAACTAATGAGAAAAGGTTATTAAGTAATAGTAAAGTGTTCAGTTAATGAAGAGAGTGTAATTATTGTAATTATATATGCCTCCAGCAATGGATCACCTAAATATATTAAGCAAATATTAACAGCTCTGAGGCCAGAAATAGTAATAATAGTATTATCAAAAGGGTCAAATACCATAATCAAATGGTATCTATCTGGGGGATGAAAGGATGGTTCGATGTATGTGCATAAGTATGATACACAACATGTCCAGAATGAAATCTGAAAACTATAGGACCATTTCAAAAGGTGAGGAAAACACATTTGACCCAATTCAACATCCTTTCAAGACACAATGTGTATGTGTATAAATAAATGCATGCACACACAGACAATGGAATATTATTCAGCCATAAAAGGAAGGAAATCTGGCCGTTTTTGAGAACATGGATGAACCTGGAGGCATTATGCTAAGTGAAATAAGTCAGACATAAAGCAAAAAGTAGCATATGGTATCACTTCCATGTGAAATTTAAAACAATAACACGAACAAACTCATAGAGAGTAGAGTGGTAATTGACAAGGGTTGGGAAAAGTATGGACATGTTAGTCAAAGGACACAGACTTTAGTAATAAAATAAAAAATTCACAGTTCTAATGTGTGCCATGGTGATTGTATTTAATAGAACTCTACTTCATGCTTGGAATTTGCTACAAGGGTAGATTAAGCATTCTTTTTTTTTTTTTAACAGAAGGACAGAGAGAGAGAGAGAGAGAGAAACAGAATCAATTTTCATTGAGTTTTTCACATGGCCTTCTTTGCTCTGACACTTAGTTGTGTATGTGGGTGCTGGGGTTTGAACCTGTGTACTGGAGCATGCTGTGCAAGCACCGTAACTGCAGAGCCACCATGCCAGCCCTAGATTAAGCATTTTTAACAAAAAAGAAAAATCTTAACTAAGGTGATGGATATGTTAATTAACTAATTAACTTGGTTAAGGTAATTTTACAATGTCTATGTCTATCAAATCATCACATTTTACACTTTAAATATATATAATTTGTGTCAATTATATATCAGTAAGCTGGAGTTTCTTTTTAAATAGCTTCTATTTTCTTTGTTGTACTACATGCAAAAGATGTTCCTATTATTTGTTCTCTAAGAATTATAGGCTGTTGGATTTTAGGGTGAGCAATATAGGTACCTGGCTTTTAGTAAATCAGGAGCCGCACCACAATTTGGTCATCTCTCCCTGGAAGTTTTATTCTCCACAAAAAATGCAGATGTAACTCAGGGCCATTGATCTATTGCAAATATCAGATTTCCTAAAACATAAAGGAAATGAGAAGCAGGTATCTTTATCATGTGCCCAGTTCTCCAATGGAAAAAGAAAGTTGTAACTCCCCTAGAAGATACTTCGTATGAAGTCATACCGTGGCTCGTAAGCCCTCCACACAAGCTGCAGGTCACTCCCAGAATTCCATGTTAGTCAAATGCAGAAAGGGTTGCAAGTTTTGAAACCCCACTATTTAAAGCAAATAAACACTAAAGAGAAAATAGGCTTAGTGACCTAGACCAGGAGGCAAGAATTGGTATGTTCCAAATAAGAGTAGAGTCATGAATTACAACCAAGGCAGGTGCAGTCAGCACAGGATAGAAGTAGGCTCAAACAGGAAGACAGGCATCAAAAGCACAAAAATTCCAAAGGCAGACAAAAGTAGGTCATAAGGTCAAAAAGCAAATGACTTTTAGAAGCCACAAGTACAGTACCAAGTTAACAGGGTGAGGCAGGAATAAACCATCTCCTTCAATCAGAGGTAAACACTTGCTTCATTCCAAAGGTGTTTGCTTCATAAAGCAGATATACCTGTCTGGCTCTCAGGGCCCACATGGGCCTTCATGGGTGGTGGTATAATTAAATAGCAGAGAGGAACTTTAACACTCGCTAATTCTCAGGTTATATTTGTAAACAAGCCAGGGAAGCTTGAAGGGATATTTCACATTAACAGTATACATTTTGGTTCACTGGAGATCATTTTAAGAATACTTTGGATTTATACTTTCTCATCTTATTTACTCTATAAGATTAGATTTTAAAGAAGGACTGTTCTTGAGCATATAGGAAGAACAGTTTATCATTTGTTCTGTACCTCCTTAAAAATCTAGAAACCTTCCCTTTGGGATTTAGATGATTGTCTCTATAATACCCTGACTCCTTTTCTTTCCCACCTGCTCAGGAAATGTGAGCCCTGAATTACAGTTGATTTCGAGTTTAAACAGATTGTAACTCAAGTGTGACAGCAACTCCACTGTTTGTTCACCAGACTGTTAATCCTGTCATTTCCCAAGGCAACCTCAGAACAAACTTTTATTTAATTGGTTAAGCATGAGAAGCAAAAATGTCTATGTGCCCTGCTTGCCTAAAGTTTTCTTTTTTTTTTCTTTTTTTTTTGCCTGTTGGGAATTTTCTCCCCCATTAGCATTTAAGTCAGAGAAAAATAAACTAGATGAGGTAACCCCTTAAAGACTAAAGATCACAATAAAATTGTAATGTGCAAGATCTCAAGGGGATGATTCAGGAATCAAAATGTAACATAAAAGAAATATTCTTCCATACTTTTCTACAAATAATTTTTTTTGTTAAGGTAGCCACTAGGCAAAAATTACGAAGTAAATCCATATGAGCAGACCCTCTTTCTTTGACTCCTTATTTCATCCTCTTAAAGTTGTAGGTACAAGACTGGTAATTGGTACCCGAGTTATATTAGCAGTGCTTACTTTGCTATTTCCAACAAGTATTATCTGTCATCCTTCATTAGGTCCAGAGTGGGAAAATGTGACCCATTATTTAAATGGAGCCAAGATTGTAATCACGGGTCTTGAGCTTGATTTTATCCTTCTTGTTCCTCATCATTTGGTAAATTTTGTGTTTCTGGGGACAGGTTACAGGATACCCAAGAGGATCCTAGATGAGCAGTTGGAGTGACTTTTTCCCAGTATCTTTAGTGCTTTCATTTAGTGGAGGATGGTTGTGTTTGAGAGGAGGGTATCACTGGCTTTTCTCAAAGGTCTAATGTAGTTGTTAACTACAATGGTATTTAAAGGTGTGAGGATAAAAGTTAAATCATGTACAAAGTCTGAAAGGCCATAGATGGTAGGCAGGTAAGGTTCATGAGTTAGACCAGCAAGTTCAGGAAGTGCTAGGTTGATAAGCAATGGCCTAGCCTAAAGGAGATGTCAAACATTCATCTCTTGCTCAGTACAATATGGAAAAGAGTGTATACAGAGGAAGACTGATAGCATTCCAGTTTTATTTGCAAAGCTTACTCTGAGCTCATATGAATGAGTGACATGCTTTGGTCCATAAAATGTCAATAGGCATTCATGCAGAACCTTCAAAGATCCCTTGTATGACATGTCCTCCTTTTCTTGGAAATTTGCTATCACAAGTAAGAGTGTAGGTTAAGCTGCATAAACCTTGGACAGGGAGGACTTTCACTCAATCAGCTGACAGCTAGACAACTTCCAAACAGGAGGAAGATGAGCAGAAACATTTTGCAACCTCAGGTGTGTAGCTGAGTGCAGACACAAGGTAAGTCCATCTGAGCCCAGCTAGGATCACCTCATAGACTCATAAAATAGGATAAATCTTGGCTGTTGTATAACACTGACATTTTAAGGTTGTTGGTCACACAGTATTAATTTGGCAATAGGTACGTGACACACTAACCCATGGAATGTGGTCAATGAATGTTAGCTACATACACTGGTTTCACTGAATGTAAGGTGCTTAGACAATGGTGTCTTCTTGTTTTTTTTTCTAAAAACTATCTGTAGAAAGCTACCTTGTGGGGCTGGAGCAGTGGCTCAGCATACTGCACTTGCCTGGCATGTGCAAGGATGCAGGTTTGAATTCCAGCACCACATACGCAGTAAAGTAACGGAAAACAAAGGCCATGTAAAAAAACTATATAAAATTTAGTCTCGCTCTCTCTCTCACTGTCCCTCTCTTAAAAAAATGAAAACAAGAAAGTTACCTCGCAGCAGCACAATCATTATTACCATACGGTAGGCAGTAACTATTTTATTCATGGATTCTAAGATGTGCCTTGAATTCAAGTATGTCAAGATGCAAAATTCCTGCTTATTGTGGAAAATTTCATTAGGAGACCAGTGACCTTGAGTGCAGCTTGGTGCAACTCTTTGGAGCTGTAGATATGAAGGTTCCAGATTGATACAGTACAGCATCAGAGTCACAGGCTCATGGAGGTCAGGGGCATCTGTAACTGGCCAAAAGTCCTCTCCATCAAAGCAGGAGAGTATTGTCATCTTTTCTCCTGGGTGACCATATAGGAGCAATTTGGGACTCTCATGAGAGTTTCCAGTTTGCCTAAACATCACAATGGCAACAATGCTTTCTTTCACATTTTCTGTTTAAGGGATAAAACATGCCCCCTAGGGTCTTTTAATGCTGAATTGGGATAGTGTTTAATTGTGCTGCACATAAGTGATATGAGACAGCCAGGGAGTGTTTAAAAACTACAATTATGGGAATAGTCAGGAGGACTTTAAATATTACAATTAAAATTACTCATTGTATGTTTTGCATTTTATGTTTTATCATGATTTGGGCTCAACTCAGACATAAATTAATATTCTATTCCTGTATTTCAATATTTTATAGTTCTTAGAGTGAGGTAAATAAGGTTAGTATTTTGATTTATATGTTAATGGATGTTTACAGACTTTGCAAAAAGATAATACTGTCCTTTCATTGGTATTCGTCATTTTGGACAAAAAAAGAAATGGAAAACCCAGGTTAAGTCCCATACTGGGCTGCAAATAACCTTAAACTATATTTATTGATTTTTTTTTAGAAATCATACTCTTTTTAAAAACATAAATAAATAAAGGAAGCTTCCCCAAGTCACCTTTTGTAGACTGTGAGAGCTACTACAATGAGGAAGGGCACCAACATATTACAAAACTGATGGCACTATGTGGATTCTGATTGTGCTTTCATTGGTGAAAGCCCTGAAGGGAGAAGTTCTCAATCCAAAGGAATTAGCATGTTGGAGCTGAGTGATGAATCCTCTTTCTGCGAAGAGACTCCTGTCGCTCTCCTGTACTTGGGACTAAGAAAGGGCCTTTGCCTTGTTAACAGGTTCAAGACCTAAGCTATTGATTTACTTTCTTTGTCAGAGATTCAGCTTTGGTTTCCTACCCAGACTCTTTGTGATTCTCTGGGAGGTCAGAGGTACTGACCAGGTGGATTGCAATGAGCATGGGTTTGGGGGTCACAAAGATCTTAACCCAAAGTTTGGCCCTACCGACCAGGTACCAACATGACTTTGGCTAAGTTTTTTACTTCTGAACATTAATTTCATCCTTTCACAAGGGGTGGTTAATGGTATGACCTTGTAAAATAGGTGAAAATTAGAAACAATAAGATATAGCAAACAACTAGAGAGAGAGGCCAATTCCATTCTCCCATCTTGCCCTTTTTATTTTATTATCTTATTATTTTGAAGTTTTAAACTGATCTTTCTGGACCTGGCTATACCTGCTATATCTACCTGAAAGTTCATATTTGCTTTCTATTAAATGAAAAACATCCATATTCCTCCCACATGATGGAGCATTCCCCCTTTAACGGACTTCTCTGAAGTGACCACCAGCCTAGAGCATCCCTGTAGAACTCCACTGTTTACCCTACTCTTCCTGATTTCTCTGTCTCTAATTGTCTGTGCTGATGACCAACAGATGGGCATATTGTGCTCTTTCCTATCCCAGAGAGTCACAGACCCACTGCCTATCCCTTTGGAGCACTGGACTTCATAGAAACCAGGTAGGGGAGAGTGTGGATGTCTCAGTGCAGCTCATCACCAAACCTGGAACCTCATTTCAAAGGGAATCTGGTATACTTTCATATAATAAAAAATGAGGGATGATACTGGCATTGGGGTTATTTGGGTCCATTGAGACCACTGTAAACATGGACATCAAGGTCTCTAGAAAGCTCATGTTAAAGAAAAACAAAAGTGAACATGTATCTAGCATTTTTATGTGCCAAGCTTTCTTCTAAAAGCCTACATTTATGATTTCATTTAATTCCTCACACAGACCTATGATGTGGATGCCATTAGAAGCTCTATTTTACATATAGATTTGTGACATTTTTAGTTGTGGAGAAATTCAGTGCCTCACAGAAAGCTGCATAGTTACTGAGTGGCTAAGCCAGTGTTTAGGCCCTGGCAGTCCAAATCCACAGGTTTCTCTGCCTGCTTCCAGTTGAAGCCTTCTCAGTTGGGCCTTGGCCATTTTCAGACTCAGATTCTGAAGATGAGCTGGTTGTGTTGGAGGAAGGAAGGCCATCTGTGATTCTGTTATAAAGAAAGGTGTGCTCACAGTTGTATGCAATCAATTTCAGAGCCATAAGGATTCCTTAGGGGTCAAGGAAATTAGAGTTTCAGGCACACCATGTCAATGTCCAACAGTAGGGAGGAAACCTAACTCCCCCAATGCCATCTTTGGGTATCAGTGCATGAAATGTCCTATGACTATAAAGGCAGGCCTGGGTTGCCTTCCTTCCTGGAATGCACCTTCTACACTATGCCACATGGTATGATAGGACAGGTGTGCATGAGGAGAACCAATGATATTTAGAAAAGAACTCACCTCATAGACATGTGAAGATAATGTTAATTAATTGAAAGTATATTCCCTCTGTGGCTGTAGAAATTAAATAAGGGTATTGGAAATTATATCTCCTGAAGCAGAAACAGAATGATTATTTCTGATCTTCAGTATCAAAATGATATTATTTAAAATCCTTCCCAAGCTAGGAGATTTTAAGATGCCTCTGTTTGTCTCTCCTCAGGAAGCATCATGCTTAGATTTGAGAACCCTGGAGCTGTGAGGTTGTTTAATTGTTTCCCCTGCCTCTTGGTAAGCTCAAGGAGGGACAACTTATTGATTTGTCAAACATTTGCTTTATGCCATTCCTTTATGCCATTTACTTATGCCAATTCTGTAAAACAATATCCATTTAAGTAAGACTGTCTCCAAACCATATCTGAGCTTTTCCAGAAATATATGAAGGAAAATATGCTCTTTATCTTTGAAAAACCAAGAGGTGCTGGGTACATATGTGGTCACATGCCTCATCACATATGAACTATGCTGCTTATTTTCACTAAAAAACCATGAAATATACAATCAAATAGTTAATATATCATTTACTTTGGAGAATCACCATCTTGTGGTGAGAATGTATGCATACTGAAATATCACATTTTAGGTTGGCATAATGTTGCACACCTGTAATCCCAGCAGTTCAGGAGACTGAGGCAGGAGAATCACAAGTTCAATGTCAGCCTCAGCAACTTAGTAGACCTTCTCAAAATAAAAAATTAAAGGGGTTGGGGATGTGGCTCATTGGTTGCATTGGTTGTGTCCCTGATACAAAAAAAAAAAAAAAAAAAAAAAAAAAAAAAAAAAAAAAAAAAAAAAAAAAAAAAAAAGAAAAAAAAGAAAAAGAAGAAAAACCACACATTTTTCACTTTGGGTACAATTGTAAAATAATAGTAGTAATAATAAATAATGTACAATTTATCTTTAAAGTGCATGTTTATGTATTTTTTAATAATGGGAAAAGAGATTTTTCAGAAATATATCATAACCTATCATTAACCATTAGATGGGATAGCAGGAATCACACCTAAATTTCTGCCAAAGAGACAGTATTATTTGTGCATGTTTTAATTTCATGCATCCCATTACTCTTAGGAAATTTGATCAAGATTCAAAGTTCTGTAAAAGAATATCCATTTAAGTAACACTGTCTCCAAACCATATCTGAGCTTTTCCAGGAAGTGGAAGAGAAAAAAACATGGCTGCTTTGGCTCTCACAAAAGGTAGGTGGAATAAGGAACTTGGACTTTATCTCCTGCCCCAGTCTTATACCTTGGAGAATTCATCCAAACAGGAGATGGAGATGCTATGGAAATAGGAAAGAAAGGTATCATATACTAGCCTGCAGGAAATAAACCTTTCCTTCTGGAAGCACATTTAAAATCAAAAGCTCTATGTGTGTGTGTGTGTGTGTGTGTGTGTGTGTGTGTATGACTTGCCTTATACAACACATAGGCTTTGGAAAAGCTATATTTACAGTGTGTCTCTCATCAGTTGCAAAAGGCTAATCATCTATTTACAATAATTTTGTTGCTGCATCTTTCCTAGCTAGTAAGGCAAAATAGCTTCAAACTGATCTTGTTTAAAAGTAGAATTGTCCCAGAATGATTTTCCTCAAGGAAAGAGGCTAAATATTAACTGGAGTTCCTTGGGGAAACACAGTCTGAATTCTGCCAGCAAGAAACTCCTCTGCTGAATAAAGAGTGGTGGGAGGGTCCATCCAGACCCCATCACTTCAGCCAGACAAACACTCCATAAGAACAGAATGTTCTGGCCTGGACTTTCTCTTCTTTTTTTTTTCATCTTTGTGTACGTGAGCATGTATGTGATTTCTCTTTGCAATAACACATGCTATTGCAACCATCACTAGAATGATTGATTTTATCCTGTTTTACAAGTCATATTTGTTGGTTGAATGCCAGCTAAGAGTACCCACATATTCTTTGAAGCCTGTTCTTTGATGAGATTGTCTTTGAGAACACCTAACCTGGAGTGCATGCACCCTTGTTCAGAATTCCTCTGGGCACTGTGTCTAAGGCAATCACCCATTTAATTACACAATTTCTTGTGTCCTAGGGAGCACATGTCCCATCCTACTCCACATTTTCTGGAAATCCCAAGGGCTTCAATAAGACTTGAGGGAATTGATACTGTTTGCTATTTATGGATGTAGATTACAAGCATCCCCAAAAGAGTTCCTTCATTTCAAGAAATGTCAGTAATTGGGGCTGGAGAGGTGGCTCAGTGTTAGAAGTCTTTGCCTGGCATGTGTCAGGACCTGGGTTCAAACCCCAGCACCTTATACATAACTAAGTGTCAGAAAAAAACCAGATGAAATAAATAAATGAAATTGACTTTCTCCACTCACACTTTCTTAAAAATGAAAGAAAAAAAGAAATGTCACTAATTGTTCATTGTGGCTTTTGTGAGCACCTCTGAGAATATACTTACATAAGTTGGCCATTGAAGGTTTCTTTAACCACCACACAGAACTTAAGATGATCTATAAATCAGAGCCAAGAAACTTAGGGAATTTCCAACCCCATGGAGACTAAGCTTGCGACTTTTTTTTTCCAGAAATTTATTTGTTGAACAATCAAACAAACATCTCACAAAATAATATAATATATATATAAATTCTGAAAATTAGATTTACCCCCAAGAGTCCCCCCCAAGGACCTACCCTTATCCCTCTCTCCTCCTCCTTCCCAATAAATATATCTGTACAGATGCCTTAGGTTGTATCACATTACACCTTATCTGGATTTAAAACATGATAATAGACCTCCTTTCTCAGTCTCATCGCATTTGATTGGAATGTTAAGATTTAGAAATTAACAATAATCTTCAAAACATAAAGAATATTTTCATAATAAAAAGATGGAAGAATATAATGTCAAATGAAAGGATAATTATTTATTTTTCATAAATTTAGTTTTAAAATGTTTTATTTCTTTCCTAATTTTTAAAGCTTGTGTCAACACACTCTCCAATATGAATAAAACTCACAAACTTAATGCTGAGAGAAGCCACACAAAATGGATCATACTGCATAGTTTCATTTCCAGAAATGACATGAACAGGGGACACTAGTCTCTGCTGATAGAAATCAGAGTAGTGAGCTACCCTTGAGCTACCCTCAAGGGATAGATGTCAGGGGTATCTGTAGAGGATAAAGGAGGAAGTTCTGTTAGGGTATTGCTAGTGCTACACACATCAGTTCCTTTTGTGAAAATTGTGCAAGCTGCACATTACCTTATGTGTACTTTTTGTTACATGATTATCTTTATCATTGACATACATAAATAAAGGAAAGATATTTCATCATAGTCTAATCTGAACCTGTCTACATTTGGAAACCACTGGGCTGGTTCAGTTTCTCTTTTGACAGATGGGGAAACTGAGGATCTGAGAGGGAAGCTATCTCATTCAAAGTGTTACCAGCCAATCAGTGATCCAATTTGGGAGTGAGCCCAGGCTTCCTAAGTCTAGTCCTAGGACCTTACCCTAGTACAGTCTTCTTTATGCTGAAATTATAATTGTTTCTTTAAGGAAAAACATGTCTTTTCTCATTTACCAAAGCAAATGTCTTTTCCTCAATACTTGAACTCTCCAACCCTTTATTCTATTTTCCCCTCTCACATTTACATCATCTATCTCATTCTTTCTACTGTATCCTTCCCTTTTTTCTACAAGTGTGTTCAATATCCCTCTGTCTTAGAAAATAAACAAGATAAAGTAAAGCAAACAAAACAAATCTGTCCCTTTCCTGGACCCTGACAATAAGTCATTAGATACTTACTGAGAGTCCACTGTGTGTCCACTTACCACCCATGCTCACAGTCAGGAAGCGCAGTCTTCCTCTCTAGCTGCCTATATGTATATGTGCAAAGTGTTTGAGGAAGTCAAACAATCCTTAATTTTCCTTAATTAACTCCAATTTTCTTCTCAACCAACTTCTCTCTGTCTTCCAGTTTCTCAGCTCTGCTAATACTGTACTTTTGAAGAATGAACATTTCCTTTTTTCTGGGAATATTATACCAATTATCTGTCATTCCCCTACTCATATCAATGGACCCATGTATCTTAAAAACTTTACAGATAGAATAAATTATGTGGTTATCACTACTGTTTAGTGACCTTATAAGTGACCATTACGAGGTCCTCCTTCCTTTTGATCCTTGATCACGTTGTGCATAGTGTACAAAATGATTAGGGACATAGGCTTTGACATAGAATCCTAGGCTCAATCCCTGGATCTCTTGTATAGGAGCAGTGTGATCTTAAAGCAAGTGACTTACTCACTCTGATCCTGTTCTTCATCTGCAAAAAGGGATTAGCAATAACATCCTATTACCTCATAATAGGATGAGTTCTATATGAAGAGTTTCTAAAAGTATATAGTGCAGTGCCTGGCCCAGTTAGCATTCGATAAAGGCACCTTTTTCTCACTGTCTTCCTGATTGAACTTACTTCATGTTGTGCAGTCTGTTGATGTTTCTTGGGTCACTTGTGTCCTCTCACCCTTAATACACAACACACTCATGATGGGCCCTGTGTTTATTGTTTCTGTCTAAAACTACATCAGAGCCTTATAGTGAAGCAGGTGGGACGAACGGTCACAACTCAAGGTTCGTAATCGCACTTGTGTCTCTTCCTAGCTAATTCCACTTGAGTATTTTACCTTTTGTTTGTCTTTGTTGCTCTCACTGTTAAATGAGGTTATAGCAGTATCAACCTTCATAGCTGCTGTAAAAAGATTCAGTGAGTTAGACCTATATCATGTACTTAGCATAGTACTTGGAACAGAGTAAGCAATCAATGTTAATCTTTGCTATTCTCACACTCCAGATTGGAGATTTTGACTCTGCATCCATTTATTCTTCCATTTCCCTTGCCCCTATATAAGAACATCTGGTCAGCCCTGTGAATATAGCCTCCATGGAACCTTCACAACCCCCTCCTCTGCCTTCATAAACAACTTCACCCGGGTCCAATCCTTTGTTTCTTCTCTTTGACCACAAGAACAGCTTCTTAACTAGTTTCTCTGCCTGTGATATGCAACCCCTTCAATCTGTTGACAACAATAAAGCAATTGCATTTTCCCAAATCATATTTCTGATGTTGTTGGGCACTGGGAACCCCTGTGGTTCCCCATTGTGTGCAGATTAGATTCTGAATCAAAGTCATGCTATTCAAGAGCTCCCCTACATCGACTCTTCTTCTGTTTCAAATATTATTTCTGCCTTGCATTCATTTCTGTATCCATTGGCCCAGCTACAGAGAACATTCCTTCTCCCTCATGTCTGATAGCAATTTTCCCATCAGGACCATTGTTTCTTTTGTTCCTTCCATTTCAATGTTCTCTCTTTTCTAAATACCCAGTCACTATCATTCTTTGAAGTTCAGTGCAGATGCTACCTTCACCAAGACTCTCCCTGTGTTATCTACCTGTAAATGGAAGAGGTATACAATTCTGGGTTGTTGTCTGACTATGGGTGCCACATTTTCATCCTTGGGTTCTCTCTAAAGGTGCATCTATTTTTTTCTTTCTTCCCACAAGACCATAATCTACAAATACTCACTTTCTCTTCTTGTTGCCCTTTCTTTTGCCTTTCACCCTATGGTTTGTGTCAGTATTTTCAGGGTTGGGATGCAGGTGTGTTAGTTTAATTAACCTCACTGTGCATTGAATCAGGCTCTGTGGAGGCCAATGCAGAAACCATAAAGGACTCTCTATCTTGCAGAGACATAAAACTGAAATGAGAAGAAAGAGCATGCATGACTCAATAACCTTCTCAGAGCAGCTCATAAATAGAAGCAGCTTAATGCAGTGTCCTGGAGTTGATAAGTACTGGGGATGCAGAGTACAGGGAGTGCTTTGCCTTGCAGCATGATGGGTGAAGGCTTGGCAGAAGAGAGCAACTTTACAGAGGACTGGAGGGGAAAAAGGCAGAAGAATTGGCAGAAAAGGCTGTCCTGTGGGGAGGAGTGACTGGGCATGCTGGAGCAATGTCTATTTCCTCATTTGCCCAAAGCACAAGGCTCGTTCCGTCATAGAGAAAATTAGGTAGTATTTGTGTCCCAAATCAAGATACCATCAGGGCCCAATTTTAATGACTTAAAACCATGTATATAGTAGCAAAGTTCTGCATTTTATTATCAAACATGCTGGGTTTACATCTGTTTTTTATTTGCCAAGTGTGTGATCCTGGACCTGTGACTGCGTCTCAGTTTTCAAAACTATTTTTAGCACACCCTGGAGTTCAGAACAAGGGTCTGGCAAAAATTAAATCCTGCCTTTCCTAAGTGTTTTCAGAATAAGCTTGGAAAGTGTCTTATTTTTCTAAGTTTCTTCATGTACATAGGATGACTATAAAGGTGAATGAAATAGTATACGTAAGGGTCTGCTGTATTGTAAAAACTCAATGTATGTTAGATGATATCAATCTTGTTCATGACATTCTGAGAATCAGAATTATCACCCATAAATGGATAAGCTAATAGTTACTTGCTAAGGGAGTTGTATGAATTAAATAATCCACCATCCAAGGTGTGTGGTATAGGTAGGTACTCAATAAACAATGAATTGATAGTATTCCAAGAAAATGTGTGTCTGGAGTTAACCAGAAACACCAATTACCATTCTATTTAATTGATTGGGTAATTTTGTGTTTATCATATATTTTTCCACATTAGGATGAAATCTCAGAAGTTCAGAAATGCGCATATCTTTAAGTATAATTCAGTGCCTGGTACTAAACAATTTCTGCTACATGGTGTGAACTAATACATAGACAATGAAGAAGGAGTAGGGAAAAATTTTCAGTGGTAATTATGGGGACACACACATCTGGTAAATGGTAAATTTTTATGGACTAATGAATTGTGTACATTATTTCCAGAGCTGTTGGAAGGAGGTCATTTGCATTAAATATGCAGAGCATTATTAATTAAGCTATAGATTCTTTTTCCAGTCTGTGTTCTTAGTTCTGTTTCCACCTATTTGCACACGGTCATGCTGTTGACTTCCTGCATACACTCTAACTTTGTCCACTGATTCTTTTATTTTCTCTTGTGGATCCTTTTACTCACTGTGAAAATGAAAAATAAGTCATGGTATGTCTCCTGACAATTAGTGTAATGCTTGGAAAACCTTAATTAGATTCTGAGAAGGGAATAACTTCTTGTTGAGCTAAGCTACACAGAGAAAAAAGAGGAAAAAAATGACTTCAAGAAAGAAAGAAAGGGGTAGAAGTAGAGTCACAGAAACTTGATCAGCTTAGTGATACCTCACCAAACTACAGTCTTGAAGATAGTCAGCAACTTCATTTTAAACATTATTGAGCACCCAAAGTATGCATTACTGCAAAGTTCTGGACTAGGAAGGGGTGAAATTAGAGACAAGAATCTGACAGTCTCCATTTCCAAAGAAGCTCTTAGTTGGGGAAGAAAAACAAATTCATAAAATTTGAGTAAGTTCTTAGATCACTTTGATTTTAGCCTAGGAAAGAAAGACCAGGGTGTTGAAGGAGTTTGAAAATTATTAATCTAAGAAATGACTAGAAGAACCTCAGAGGTGTTGTCTTGGAGAGATTAAGTAGGAACTGATCAAGAGCTTCAGGGAATAATTAGCTGTTTTATAGAAGAGTTTCTGATTCATTTCATGTGGGTCCAATGATCACAGTTAAAAGTGATTAATTTATTATCTCATTATTCATTTGTTAATTCAATGAAACCCTAAAGAATACCAATTAAATTCTAGGAATTGTGATATGTGCCACAGAGGGATAAAAACTGTGCCCCCATGGAAAAAAATGCCTGATAGGAAGAGCTTTCCAAAATTGAACTTCCTCTGAGATGTGTCCAGTCTCTCACTCACAGAACTTTCTAATTATTAGTAACAGGAATCATTTAATGAATTCATATTTGATAAATATAACTGTTTATTATAAGTCATAAACTATAATAAATCTTGGGAGTATAAGAATAAATATGATAAACTAGACTCCACCTGTATAGTGTCCATTCCATGGAAAGAGAGAGAGAGTGAATCTTTACAAAAGTAAACAGGATACCTTCTTGAGATGATCAATATAAAAATTACAAATTCCTAGTTATGATAATGATAATGAGAGTCTGAATAGGATGTCCGAAGCTGGCTGTCAGAGAGAATCTAAGAAGATGTAGGAGCAGGCACTGTGCCATGCAATTCAGATCCTCCCATTCCAAGACCAACTCAATCCTTCACTTGCTAGGAGAAGTGGCAATTGACAGCTTGCCATTGAAATTTCCCTTCTAGATATCCTCCTCAGCTGAAGAAATCTGCCTTATCCAATGTCTGCCCATTAGGGAAGGGTGGGAGGAACTCAAATCGAATGATCTACCAATCGAGCATATGAAAGTCTGAGCACCTCATGCTCAGGAGAAACAACTCTGCAGAGCCTTCTCAGACCAAAATTCCCCATGGGGTAGACTGAAGTTTAGTTGTGATTCATTTTATCTCCAGTTATTTTTCTGCCCAGCCCTGCTTTCTTTGCTCCCTGATATGGTTTAACTCTGAGAATATTCCCACTATAATTTGGGCACACAAATTTCTGTCCTAGAGTCTACTTCCCAGACTCTCCTTTCACATGACCCATGGCAGATGTAATTGATAAGAAGTAGCCATGAAAGCATACATTGTTCCTATGTAGTCAATAAAATAAAATGTGGAATTAATTACAACAATGGTATCTCTTATGGTTTGGATATAGAATGTCCCGCTGAAAGTTCATGTATTAAAAGCATGGTCCCCATTGCAGCAAGGTTCAGAGGTGGAGCTTTTAGGCAATTATTGTATCATAAAGGTATAATCTTTTCAGTGAATCAATCCATTTGATAGATTAATCACTTGACTAGACTACTGGGTGGCGATTTTAGGCAGGTTGGCTTGGCTGGAAGTAGTAGGTCACTGGGGGGTATAACCTGGCAAATATGTCTTGCTTTGGTGCCTCTCCCCACCCACTCTCTCCTTCCTGGATGCTATGAGCTGAGGAGCTTTCCTTTACCATGCCCTTCCACCATAATTCTATAATGGAGTCAACTGAACATGGACTGAGACCTTTGAAACCATGAGCCAAAATAACTCTTTCTTCCTATATGTTGTTCTTTTAGGTATTTTCTTCACAGTGATGCAAACCGAAAGCGCATAGTAGCACTGTTGATAAGTGGCAGTCCAGGAATACAGAATCCTTCTCTGCTGCCTCAAAGGTGATTTTACATAGCTTCTCTCTCATGGGTGTTCTTTCCTGATCAAGACAAGCCTTCATGGTTATAATAATTTGGACAATGCTTAGGCTTGTTTCTTCCTGGTTATAGGCCCCTGACCTCCATTTTCTTGTACTATTTATTTTAGAAAACCCACTTGTAAATTACTTCTCAGTCTCTTTGTGATATAAATCTTCTCTAAGCCTCTTGCCACTTGTAACACATTTTACTTCCCCAAAGTGTCTTTGTCTAGGGTCTGAGAGCATTTCTCTGAAATGCAATAGCACCCCTTCCTCCTTGTCTCTGTCACAGGGTAGGATATTAACTTTAGTAAGTGCCAATTAGCAAATGAGAGGCCAGCTTCTCTCCTAATGCTGTCTAGAAATTGTCTCAACTTCATCTGGTGCTTGGAAACTCCCTTACTTACATTTCAGTGGAGATTTATTTTGAGTTCAGTCTGTCTGCCCTAATGTGACAGTCTGGAATGAAGTTTTCCTTCACTGTTTCACTCTGCCTGGTGCAGTTTTTTCTTTGACACTTCCTTTCTCTATTAGGGATTTTGTCAAGCAAGGCAGCTGGCAGGGAAAAGATGGCTGGAGTTAGTAGTGCCTGGTTCTGCCCAGCAGTTAATTTGTGTTCCGGATTGTTCTTTTGAATTCCAGCTGGCCAAGAATACAGGAAACTCTAAGAGTTCTTTAGTTAGACTTCTGGACAGACAGAACAACATATTTCCTGATACCTCAGAAACTCAGCCCAGTAATGAACTGGCAAAGAGCTTCCTTAGAGAGGGAAGCAGGCAAACAAAGCCTGGGTTCCAGTAAGGTCCATATGAGCAACTACAAGTTCAGGCCTTGGAATCTGTCTTGGCAAGGTCCAGAGCAGGTACTGAGCATCCTGAAGAATGATGACCTTGGTTATTACCAAGGTCTCTTCCTTCTATGATTATTTCTTAGCTATTTCTCTTACTATCAACACAGCTCTTCCAAGAGCTCACCTGTTTTTTTTTCCACATTTATTTAAAGTATATAGCGATACAGGAAACAGATGAGGGGGAAACATTGTCAAAACTGTAGCAATCAATGTGTATAAACTTTGATAACCAGGGGTAATGCTAACACATAGATAAGCTACTATGGGTTTCATTTAATGCAGTTTCCCCCAGAAGAACTCATGTGTTAAATGGGTATCTAGTGTAGGAATAACATCGGCTTCTGGAATGGTTCCCCCATCTTCCCCATCACCAGACTCCTATGAGTTCTTCGTATACCCTCCCCCCTCCCCATCCCCTTCCCTACACCTCCAAGTTACCTAGGGAGCGTTCACCCCTGTTGCACTGAAAGTCATTCAATTTGAGGCTTTGTTAGGTCAGCCGTCTGTCCTACTGTTTCAACATAAATTCTAGTATCAACAGATGAGAGAAACCATTCGGCCCTTAAGTGTCTGAGCTTGGGAGACTTCACTAAGCAT
>PVKS010017928.1:0-41036 GCA_004027875.1 Aplodontia rufa
CAGAGGTCGGCTGGCCTTTTGTCTCACTATGTCAATGGATCTCTGTGTACCTTGACTCTCCAAAGGAATCCTTTGCCCCTTGTCCTTCCCCAAAGTCACCTACTTCCATCTTTTGTTTTCCTCTGCAACCTCATTTGGCTTTATGGAAAGAGAATGAACTTGAAATGAGACATATGTTTGAATCCTGCTGCCTTTACTTACTAATTGTGTGACCTTCAGTACTCCAAGCCTCAGAGTTTCCATCTTAAAAATGGGACTAATCATGGTCATGGCTACCTTCTCTCCTCACAATGCCTTTGAGAAGACAGGAGATGCTCACACAGGGTCCCTCCTGCATAGAGAAATCCCCAGCGAGGGCCCTTCCTTCTGTGGCGCATCTCTGGAGGCAGCAAATTCATAGAGGTCACTCCCAGGCACACCTGCAACTCTTCCTGATTATGTTGAATGGAGTGCCCACCTCCACCTGCCACCTGTGTTCCCACCACACTCAGCAGCCTGGGGAAAAGGGAAGATTCTGTCTCTCATCCTGGTGTTTGCTGCACTCGATGTTGACCATGCAGTCTGATTGATTTCTTCCCCTCTGAAGAGACAAGCTGTCTGAGAGCTGTGTTAGACCCAGCCTGAGTAAATGTCGTTCATTTTGAAACTACTGTCTGCCATCCTTTAACTCAAAGGGATGTGGACTTGGTGTCACAGGCCTTGGTTCGAGACCTAGTTCTCCTAACATAAGCTACGTAACCCTGGCTATGTCTTGGAACTCGTCTGAAAGATGGGGATGATAATTCTTCCCTTATCTTGATACAACAAGATAATGTATTTTTAATTAAATTTTTACTTTACATTGACAAATACTAATTGCCTATATTTATGAGATGATTATTAGAGAGCCTTGTGTACTGTAGTACTTGGATAAACAGCATGAGGGATTTTTAATACTAAAATGACTGTTTTGGCCCAAAATGGAGGGGTGGGGAAAGGGAAAGAGAAAGGAGAAAGGGAGAATTCATTAGGACTCTATAAGATAGGGTTGCTAAGGTTATTACTATTTTACAGACAAGAAAACCAAGCCCCAAAGGCATGAAAAAGCTTCCCCAAATCCATGCAGCTAGTGGTCGAACTTGAACCCAGGCAGAAAATTGGATGTATTCTGCTGTGCTGGGCCAGGCTTTCTGCACCAGGCACTGTTCAGGGACCCTAGGGTGAAGGATGCGGACCCCAGTCTTCATTCCCATTTGGAAAGAAGAGGATTGGGACTGGAATGCATGTCTTGGACTTGCTGTTAGAGACCCTTCTGGCCTCCAGGTGAGTTTTCTTGGTAGAGACCCAAGTGAAATGAGAAGTTATCGATAGAGAAAAATAGTCATTACAGGTTTGACTGGAACACAACATTTTTAAATGTATCCATCCACAAAATTGCATTTTTAGATGACTGTGTTCGCTAAACATCTGAGAATCTGAAGAAAGGGGAAAAAAGGCATCACAGCACAGAAGAAAAATAATACAAATGTGTTTGCAGTGCTTTATGGTTTTAAAAATGACTTCATCAATTCCCACTGTGTTTCATGTTAAACAGGGGAGGCAAACGCAGCCCTCTCTGCAGAACCTCTGCTGAGCACAGGGGGTGGGGTGCTCCCTCTCTGCTGTCTCTTGTGGACGGAAAATAACCACTCTGCTTTGAGGAAATGAGAAAATGGTGTCGTTGGAGCCAACTACAAACGACCATGACCTGGGAACACAGATTCAAGTTACTGCATGATTCTTCCACGGGAAAAGGTTAACATCAACTTTTATAGTCACGAAAGAAAGTGGGTAGTGTCCTCAAGCAAGAGGACCACAAAGGCAGCGGAGTCTCCTCTATAGGCTTTAGATGTCATCTAACAAGGAAGAAAATCTTTTACCGGATTCAGATGTATCACACTCTTAGCTTTGGGGTTGGTGGGAGCTGGGGGTCAGCCAAGCTCAGGGTGCATTCCAAGAGTTTCACCCAGCAATCATGCGAGCGCTCAGTCATATCCAGCCGTTGATGGTAAAAGACTCTTAAAGGGTTTCAAGATGGCCCAAGATAACTTTGGCTCTGGACCTGTGACATTCCGTCTCTCCACAAGCAGATGTTCTAGCCAGCCAAGGTGGTTCTGTGGGGTCTTCAATATCAATGTTGCTTTTTCAAAGAAATTCGCTCTGTGCAGGAGCCCTGTCCTGGCCCACATGGGGGTCTCCTGCTTCCTGGAGCTCACCCCTGTCCTCCTTTTCAATTCTTATTTCCCATCACAACCGCTGTCTTTGCCAACAGAGAAAAAAATTGAATTTTGCACATTTCACCCCTCCATGGACCACCCGCAGGAGCAATGGGGACAAGGGACAGACCCCCACAGGAAAGATGGTGACTGCCTGTTGAGCCTTTGCCATTTGCCAAGCACTGTGCCAGAGGCATGTGGCTTCATTTCACCCATAATAAGTGCTATTATCATTCCTACATTCCGAAGTGGAAAGAGGGCACAGTGCTTCCAAACCTACACCACCCATGAACAGTGACATCAGGATTTGAACCCAGGTCTACCTGACTCCAGAGCCCATGACCTAAGCATGGGCTATCCTAACTCCACTTAGAAGGCAGAATAAAACTATTCTAGACTGTGTCGTACTGTCAGGTAGAGTAACCACAGTCACTCACTCAAATCAGCAAATACTGATTAGTAGAATGTATATAACTATACATCGAGAAATGTCTGCATGGTGGGTGAAAGTGTGAGTTCTCAGGTCAAATCACAAAGGGTCAAACCCCAGCTCTCCCGCTTACCATCTTTTGGACTCTGGGCCAGTTCCTCAATCATGTCACACCTTAGACACCTTCGTTTCCTCATTGGTAAAATGTAGCAATAGCAGCCATCTCCTATGGTTGAGGAATGGATTACGTGAGATAATATACATAAACCACTTAAACCAGCACTCTGCACCAGGGTTTCTACCAGAAATGTCAGACATGGTTTTTACCACCTCCAGTAGGCACGGGGCTAGGTGCCAGCACAATCAAAATGCCGGGTCAGGAGTGAGAAGTGAGTTTATTCCATGGGCAGTGGGAGGCACTGAAAGTGCAGGTGGTGTTTTGTTTAAGGATTCCTCTATTTTATTTTATTTTTGCAGTTCTGGGGGTTGAACCCCAGGTCTCATACATGCCAGGCAAGCACTTATCACTGAGCTGTGCCCCCCAGGCTTTTTCATTTTTTTTTTATCTTGAGACAGGGTCTTGCTAAGTTGCTGGGGCTATCCTTGAACTTGCGATCTTCCTTCCTCAGCCTCAGGGGTCACTAGGATTACAGGTGTGCACTACTATGCCTAGTTTTATTTTAGAATTTTTACTCTGGTACTGAAATGAGTTGGATCAAAACCAGAAGACTGATCAAGAGGCTGTGGCATTAGCACTAGCAAGAAGTGGTCTCAGCCTTGACAGCTGACGGTACCAGTGCTGAGTCAGGACAGGGCATGGCAGTACACTGGACTGGGGGTGCCACAGCAGGGGGAGCAGTGTCCTGGAAGACTGAAGTTTCTAGCTTGGTGGAATAGGAGGACTCAGGGGCCAAGAGAAATGGAACAGAAGAAGAAAGGCCACCAGGGGGCCAGATGTCCACAGAGTCTACTTCTGCAGACCTGGGTAGGAGAAACCACCTTTGCCCTCCAGAGCCCTTGGGCTATTGTCAGAATCCTCTTGGAATCTTAGGAATTGGCCAAAAGACAATTCTGCTCAGAAAGGCTGGACCATAAGGCCAGAGTCCCCTGACAACCCTCCAGGTGGGGCCCAGCTAACCCTGTGTATCATCTCTATCACCCAACCATCATTCTTTGCTCCATCCTGCCCAGTCTGCCTAGCATGTTTTTAGTGAAAAAGCCAGGAAGGAAAATCACTATTGAGACCCCCGACCCATCTACCGCAGAAACCCTTTTCATCCCCAAGAAAGTCCAGACTCCAGGCACTGAAGGCTCCTTTAGGTGTGGCTCACATCTGTAGCCATACTGTCCCCAAACCTTGGGAGAGGTCCAGAGTGCTGCTGCTAGTGGGTGGACTGGGGTTGCCTGGCAGGCAGGGCTGGGTGATGCCACTGAGGATGGGACCATCCAGGGGTCAAGGACTGAGATGTGTGGGATGGCAAAGTGAGGACACGGGAAAGACCCAGTTCAAGTTATTGGTCCCCCAGGCCTGGTGAACATCAACTGAGTTAGTGTTAGGCCAGCCCCTCCACTTCCTTTATATCCCCAGTCCCCAGCATAAACCTGACATTTAGTAAGTGCTCAATAAAACTATTGATTGAATGAATGAACACATGCCAGGTTACCAAGCCCCCTCCACTCGGGGTATGACAGAGGGTCGGGGAGGACTGACTGTCCACCCTGCCCCAGGTGGAGAGAGGCTGTGAGAAGCAGTTGAGCTGCTGTTACCTGGCTGCTTATTCATGAGCAATTAGTACTGTCAATCCGAGGGGCCCTCAAGGAGTAGGGGTGCAGCCACAGTGCTCACCATGGCAAGGACAGCCAGGGTTGGGGACTGCCTCTGCCTGCCAAGGAAAACCAGCCTGCTGATCAGCTTGGCTCCCTGGGCAGAGGTCGCAGACCCTGGGATAGGCAGCAGCATAGCGTATGCAGATATATGCAAATGTAGCACAATTGTGTTAAGGGTTCCCAGAAAAAGATATTAATGTGCACCTTATTAATGGACAGCTTGCCTTGGGCAGCCAGGATTCCAGTCGTTGCACCACCATCCTGTGGCGAATACCCTCAAACATTTCTAAAATCATTCTAGATCTGGGTCTCTTTTGTAGGCTGGAGACAGAAGAGGAGCAGCAATTGAATTGCAAATGCGCTGTATTGTCCTGATGAAACTGTGACCCCCGATGGCATGTGGAGAGCTGGCAGAGGGGCAGTGGTGCTCTGGGCATTTCCCTGCATGTGGGTAGAAGCTATGGTGGGGAGTTCCTGGAGCTGCCCAGGGAGAAGGAGGTGGAGCTGGGTGGCTCCATCTGGCACACTCCCTGGCAGGAAAAAGGCCAGGGTGCCTCGGTTTCAAGGTGGATCATTTCACCCTGAAGCAAGGGGTAGGGGTGGGCTGAAGGTCTGAGCAAGGGTCCTGCCAGGGATCAGAAAAGACCAGGAGAGGTGGCTAGCCCTAAAGGGGTGAGCAGAGGAAAGAGATCTCTGATGGTGAAGGAAGAAGCGGAGGCTGGAGGTAGTGAAATGAGATGCACCGTGTGGCTCGCAGCCAGGCCTGGGGTTTCTTCCTGCAAGGTTTTTCCTTCGCCTCTTGCCACACAGGCCCCTTTGGGCAGGCTCTGTTCTTGGTCCTGAGGAAGAAGCAGCAATGAGTTCTCAGATCCTTGCCTTATGCAGGTGAAGGCCGGTGGGGAGCATGGGTGCGGAACAAATAGTTTCAAGCTCATTGACTGAAGGAGAAGGTAGGGAGGACAAGACGTAAGTGGTCTAGCTGGGAGACTGCAGCAAGGGAGACTTCCTGTAGCAAGGCCACATTCGGGACTTGGGAACAGATCCTGAAGACAATGGGAAGTCATTCAAGCCATTTGAATCAAGGGGGCATGATCAGATTTATGATTGAAGATATCCCTCCCTATAGCTGCTACAGAATGGATGGAAGAGGGGAGAGCTATAAAGACTGTTTAGCCTTGAATGGCTTGAGCAACACTGCTGCAGTCATAGTGGGGTGAAGTGATTCTATGTGAGAAACAGGAAAAGAACTTGGACCTTAAAAAAGAAGCCTGGAGAAAAATCTCTTTTTTCTGGTCCCCTAGCGGTGGCATAAAAAATTGAGCCTTGGTCCATAACAAAGAATTTGCTGACCTCTTTCCCTCTTTCCACCGCTAGGATGGGAGGGTTGAGGACTTCCCTGCCTGGCTGGCTCCCTGCCCTTGTCCTTGATATTCAAGGAGCCTTATGCCCTCTCCTGATTTCTGTTAGATCTCACCCCATTTTATGTTTTGGATATGAGGTGTCCCCCCAAAGTCCTGAGTTAATGCAGAAATATTCAGAGGTAAAATGATTAGAGTGTGAGAGCTGTGACCTTATCAGTCCATCCTGGTTTGAATGGACTGATTGGGGGGGGTGGCTTGGACAGGTGGGGTGAGCCTGGATGAGGTGGTCATGCAGACATGCCCTGGAAGGGTGCATGTTCCCTGCAGCTCCCTCCCACTCCCCTCTGCTTCCTGGCCATCAGGAGAGGAGCAGCGTTTCTCTCCCACACCCATCTGCCTTGTTGTTGTTCTTTCTCACATAGGGCCCAGAGCAATGGAGTTGGCCAATGGACTGAACCTCTGAAACTGTGAACCCAGATAAACTTCTTCCTCTAAGTCATTCTTGTTGCATATTTTTGTCATAGGGACACACAATTGACTAACCCATGGGGGTACTTCTCTGGAATTGCACCTCTAATACACACCTATGGCAGAAACCACCACCACATGGTACCCAGCCTGGTGCCACACATACCTCCTCCCAAAGGCCCTGGGTTAGCAGGACCAACTTGGATCAAAGGTCCTAGTTTTGTGATTCCAATGTTCATCCTCTTCAGGGTCAACTTGCTGTTCTAGGTTCCCTACACTGCTGCCATGGGACCAGTTTTACACTCCAACAAAAAGCCAGACAAGACTGGCTTTCAGAGAAGTGTTCCCTCGCCAGCAATATCTTATTCTGTAGTTATAGACAACACAGACAGAGGTGTATATGGGCCATAAAAGAATGAGGCAACATGTGACACTTAATTCAAGATTAAAAGAAATCGTCAATTGGAGCTGATTGTGCTCATCCAGATGTCACCAGAAACAGCTGTATGCCATCTGTCAGAGGGGGTACCACCAGCTGGAGCAACCCTCCTTAAGACCCAGCTTTGCCTTGCTCCAGAGCAGAAAGGCGGGCTGAGGTTGGAGGCCAACCCATGTGACAGAGGAATGATGGGGGCAGAACTAGGGGGAGGAGCAGGGAGCATCGCCCCCAGCCCACTTCCCTGTTCTTGTTTATGCTAACAAAAGTGAGTAATGAATTACTGATAAGTGGCCTCTTTTAGAGGGAAATTATTCACGAAAGCAGGTGAGAGCCTGCAGACATTCATCTTCCCAGCTCCATAAAGCTGGCTGGGAGATGGGGAAAGGTAAGGGAGATGATTCATGGTTGGAGCCCTTCATCCGTCACTCAGGGTGTCCTCGGCAATGGAGAAGCAGGATTGATGGGACCCGGCCTCAGGCTGGCAGTGTGATGGGGATCCACAGGCTCCATCTAGTTAACCAGGCCAACAAGGCTGCGAATTATTGGGATATGAGTACCAGACCCCAATATGAGGCCAAGAACCTGTCAGCCCAGCTCTGCTCCTACCCCCTTCTGGCTCATTTTCATAAGATGAGTAGATCAGAAGTTTCAAACCAGTGGGCAAAATTTGGAACTATTGTCTTTGACCTGTACCGTATCAACTTTTTAATGAAACCATCAATAACTAGCTTCCTTGTAAAACATCAGAAGATCTAGTGAGCAGTTGGGACTGAGGGCAGCTGCTGTCCTTGGGGGACGGACACGCTGTCCACTACACGATCAAGACCCCATCCGCCCTTCACTCTGTCTGTTTTAGTCAGCTTTTCCACTGCTGTGACCAAAAGATCTGACAAGAACAATTTTAGAGGGGAAAAGTTTTGGGGGTGCTCACGGTTTAAGAGGTCTCAGTCCGTAGACGTCTGACTCCTTTGCTCTGGGTCCAAGGTGAAGCAGGACATCCCAGCAGAAGGGTATGGAGGAGGAAAGCAGTTCAGGACATGCCTACCAGGAAGCAGAGAGAGGACTCACTACAGATAAAATATATACCCCCAAAGGCATGCTCCCAGGGACCTGCCTTCCCCCCCCCCGCCACACCCTTCCTGCCCATAGCTGCCTCCCAGTTAATCCATTAGAGTGGATTAATGCACTGATTAGGTTATGGCTCTCATCATCTGATCGCTTAACTTCTAAACTCTTGCATTGTCTCACCCATGAGCTTCTGGGGGACACCACATATCTAAATCCTACCACCTTCAAACCCTTATTTCCCCCCCTGCTTCAGGTCCTCTCAGTTTCATCTGTCTCCAGTTTCAAGAGCATCTGCTGATCCCAGCTCCTGGTAGACTCTGGCTGACCTCATGCAGGTAAAAATAGACAGTGCCTCACTCGCCGCCGGCACTGTGTGCCCCTTGATTCCAAGTCCTGGGCTTCCCTTTCCAGAGGTGGGCACTGCAGAGCTCTGCTCAGCACCCACCGTGCACACCCAAGAGTGCTGGGGAGTTAATACCCAGCGAGGTAAAACTTTGATCAATGGAAAATGGGGGCTAGTGGAAAATTCTTCCCTCTTCCTCCCTCCCAGCAGATGCTCCTGAGACATACAGCTTTTTGAAATGGTCTTGCAAGATTGAGCAATCAGTCGCACTTGGCAGCAGCCAGCTCAGTAATGCATCCTCAGAGTGACTCTCCCCCTCCCTGCCTCACTCTCCTGCCGGGGCTTGGGCTCCCTAATAAAGGAATAGCACATCAGCCTTTGCCTTGGGCTCTGCTTCCTGGGGAACCTGGGAGAAGACAGTTGGTATTGAGAGCAGCCCTAAAACGCAGGACTCAGGATGAGATTCTGGAGTTGGATTGGCCCCTGGGGTTCTGACGATAAGACCCCATTGCTAGGTGGTAATAGCCCTGGAGTGCAATGGCATCAGAGTTACTACACCTCTCACCTTAGAACACTGGGAAGAGGTGCAGTGGAAGGTGAGGCGTTGGAATAGGCCGTGGTCATGATCCTTGATGGGAGAGAGAAGGCTGCAGCAGGATTTGTTGACATGAAAACTGAAGAGGGGTCAGGAGGCTCAGGATTCCATCGTGGACTTTCTGTGTAGCCCCTGAACTTACCAGTTGACTGTCGTCATGGGTTGAGTTGTGTATCCCCAAAGGATGCGCCAAAGCCTACCTCTGTGTATGTGAATGGGACCTAACGTGGAAGCAGAGTCTTTGGAGATGCACTCAGGCTTAGATGCAGTCAGTGGAGTGAGCCCTGGTCCAACGTGACCTATTCTTCGAACATGGAGGACACACAGACACCCCTAGGGAGGATGGCTACATGAAGAAAGGAGCAGAGGCTGGAGTTGTGCTGCCATGAGCCCCAAGATGGAAGAGGCACAGGAGACCCATCCTCTCCTGGAGGCTTCCAAAGGCACTGGCTCTTCCCAGGGCCTTGATTTCAATCCTGTGGCCTTCTGAATTCTGAGAAAGTATATTTTTATGTTTTAAGTCAAGCACTTTGTGGTACTTTGTTACCGCAGCCCTAGAAAACAAATACAAGATTTTCCTCAAAGGAATCACCCCCATACACACACACAAGACAACCAGGCTGCGGGGAGGGGACACCTCTGAGAAATTTCATGGTGGCTATCCTCAATAGACCAGGCCCAATAGTGGCACTGGGCTCACTAGGATCCAGGGGCAGTGTAGGATTGGGTTGAGCAGAGACCAGGGAGTGGCATTTGCGCAGCAGAGGCAAAGTGGACAGCAAGCCATTGCCTTGACCAGCAGGGATATTTGACGATGACCAGACAGCCACGCTGTGAAAACGATGACAGCTGGCAAGGGTGTTGCTTGACTTGTATGATAAAGAAGCAGCAAGCAGGACAGCCGCAGACCCTCATCTGATTTCCAGACCTAGGTCAGACCGTAGAGCCAGCATTAATTGCTAGAAGTTCGGAAGAGGGTCCCCTTGAGGCAGGACCATGCAATGCTACCACGAGCGTATATGAGGCACATCCCCCTAACCCTTTCAAAGGCACCTAAGGCAGACTCCACAGGTCTTTTTTTCCTTTTTCTTTCTTGATCCAGGGGATTGAACACAAGATCCCAGTCCTTTTATTTTTTACTTTTAGACTCGCTAAGTTGATAAGGCTGGCCTTCAACTTGTGATCCTCCTGCCTCAACCTCCCAAGTATCTGGGGTGATAGGTGTGCAACACCACATCTGGCTAGAGACACCCACATTTCTAAGAGCTGTTAGATATGGGATCTGATCTGACACTGACAGAAGGAACCAGGTGGCAAGTGGACTTTTAGTCCAAGTGTGTTGAGTGGGTCTAGGAGTCCATGGCCCACCCTGAGGTTATCTGCCCAGTCCCTGGGTGTGTATCAGGGTAGAAGTACTGAGGAGCCAGAAGAACCTGCCCATTTGGTTCCACAACCTGTGAATAAAGGGTCATTATGGTTGGATGGGCCAAGGGGGAGGCCCTGAAACTACCCTCCAGCTCAGACAAGGTAATAAATTGGAGGAATTATTGGCATATTCTGAGAGGAAATTGCAGAGATTAATGGCACCATTACAAGCTTAGAGGATGTAGAGTTGGCACCCCCTCTTGTCCTTGCTCTGCTCGCCATTCCAGCCCGCCAGCACCAGGATGACGACGGCAAATGACCACAGACGAGCCCAAACTAAACCAGCTTCCATGCCAGATATGGTCATTTGACTAGAGCAGGTGACACAGCCTCCAGCCCCTGTGTGAGGCAACTGATCAAGCAAAGGCCTTCTTCTTCCTCCATGGGGAAGATAAAAAGCAGCCATCTCCACGTGGCAGGGAAGCATTTGTGGTCTCACCCTTGGGGAGGCTCATTGCCTTGCTCTCCAGTATAGTGCAGTCCAGAGGGACCCCCAGCATCCTGAATTCTGCAGCTCGGCATGCTGGTTCACTGTACTGATGACATGCAAATAGCACCCGGGAGCACAAAATGGAAAACCTTGAATGTTCTAGCAAGTCGAAGGTGAGCCAGTGGGAGGTAACCCCACAGAGATCCGGAGACTGGCACATTGGTGACGAGCTTAGGCGGCTAGTGGTCCGGAGCGTTGTGGGACACACCCTCCAAGGTAAAAGACAAATTGTGTTGTGTACTTTCTTCCAGTAAGAGAGAGGCACAGTGCTTACTGGGCCTCTGGATTTTTGAGGCAGGACACAGCACATTTGGGAATATAGCTTTGACCTATCTGTTGGGCAACAGGAAAAACTACTTGCTTGAAGTGGGGTCCCCAAATCAAAAGAGGGGACTCTTCAGGGAGTTTAGCCCCTATTGCAAGCTACCCTGGAACTAGGACTGAGTGTCCCAGCAGATCAGAGTCTAGAAGTGTATGTGATAGATAAAGACACTGTGAGGAGCCTTTGAAAAATTGTGGACAAGGAGTCTCAAGCAGAGGTAAATAGGAGGACTGTGAAGAGGGCACAAAGCATGCAAATCCCTTGTCTCCCATTAAAGCCCCAGAAGCATCTGTGGCGGAAGAGGTTGTCAACAGCCAGGTGGAAATGATGATCCATCAGGGAGGGTGCATCAGCCTTCCTCCCCGACCAACACGCGCAGTGTGCAGAGTGTGTGGAGGCTGGGCTGGAGGCCGCGCCTGGGCCAACAGCATGAGCTCCCTCTCACCCAACCCATCTTGCCACTGCCACAGCTGGACGTGCAGAAGTCAGCAGCAGAGTGACATGGAACCGTAACGTGGCATCACTCCATAAGGAGGCTAGCTAGTCACCAGTGGCATGTTGATTGCAAGACCCTTACACTTGAAGGGCAGCAATTCATCCTCACTAGAATGGACACTACTCTGGATGTAGGCCTGCCTGCCCTGTCCACAGAACCTCCACCATTCCAGCCTGTGAGTGTATAAAATACCTGATTTCTTGGCATGATACACCACATGATATTGTTTCAAAGCAAAATAACAAGCAAACAAAAAACCCCCATCATCCAGAGAGGTGTGCCAGTAGGCACATGGTCATGGGGTTCGTTGGTCTTATCATGCTCCTCATCACCCAGAGGCAGCTGGCCCAAGACAGTGGCATCCTTTTTTTTTTTTTTTTTTGTACTAGGAATTGAACTCAGGGGCACTTAACCATTGAGCCACATCCCAGCCCTTTTCATATTTTATTTTGAGACAGGATCTTGCTAAGTTGCTCAGGGGCTCACAAAGTTGCTGAGGCTGGCTTTGAACTTGCAATCCTTCCTCAGCCTCCCAAGCCACCGGGTTTTTAGTTAGGCTTGTGCCTCTGTGCCTGGTGTGTTGTGTCCTATTAAGCTGAGGCCCTAACTCAGCGACGTCAATCTGTCCTGGAGTATATGTGATGAAACAATAAACCACGTGTGACACTCTGTCCTCTGGACAGTACATACAGAGCTTGGAAGCAAGGGGTAGAAGGAGGATTTGCTCTCTCGCCATTATTCCTACTGAACCACCAAAGAAATTTGTGCCTGTTCCCAGGAAACACAGGCTCGGCCAGGTTAGAAAGTCTAATTCCCAGGTGATGAAGGCTTCTCCCCAAGGACAAAGTGAAGGTACTATTGAATGTGAAGCCACAGTGACTACCTAGACTACACTATGGGGTCTTCATGTGTGTGGACCAACAGGTAAAGAAAAGTGTTACTGTGGGGGCAGACTCAATCGCCCTGATTACCTCGAGAACCCAGGGTGGTTGCGGCTGCACGGTGTGGGGGGCAGAGGGAGTATATGTGAAATCAGAAGACCCTCCAGGGCATCTCTTGGAACTTCTGTGATGATGGTGATCGTAACTCTACAAGAACAAAGCCACCAGGAACTTAGGCTCCTTGCAGATGAAGGGCCAGGTCCCACAAGGCAAGTAACCCACATCAGCTGATGTGCTGGCTTGGGTGAGGGAAATCTGGGATAGAGAGTGGAGAAGGAAGACAGCAATTATAAATTACAGTCTTTCATTCATCAAGAATGGAACCTGTTTTCACTAGTCCTCTTAAGTCTCTTTGAAATGATATGTGGCTACCATCTTGAAGGCAACTCTGAATTATTATATTGTATCTGTCCCTTAGGAAAAGAGAAGCTCTCTGTTCACAAAAAGAATTTTGTGTGCCACACATGATGGAGCGTCAGGGTGGGGGGTAGTCAGGCGTTGCTTCAGGGCCCTTGGCCCCATCTGTTGTTCCGCCACAGCAGCGAGCAGTCCTGAGTGGAGGGCTAGGCCTTGGGTCCAGGGTGCCTGCTACCTACCTCTCTCCTGCACTGTTGACACTGTAACAGGGATGGCAAAGAACATGTGTGGGCTCTCCCAGCTCACAATCCGGAAGTGAAGTAAAGTGATTGGTCAGTGGGATCAACCTTTGACAAATGAGCCATTGAACAAATTTTCCCTCTTAATTTCCCTGGAAAGTTTTTGCAATTTCTTGGGGAGTGTTCACACAAGATTGCTCAATATGTGGCCCTTGGTTGTGGCCAGATTGATTAAAAAAAAAATCCCTTCATCCTTCCCCACCTTACTTCCCTTACCCCTTGCTCCAGCACCCCTGATAAAATCATGCTATATAAGCCTTTGATAACTCTCTCTGGAGAACCCAGGTGAAGACAGTTTCCAACATTCAAGGTGGGTGCCAGTTGTCCTTTCCCGTCTAAATCCCACATTGCTCGTTGATACCTCTTTCCTCGTCCTTATGGATCTGAAATTGGGCTCCTGAATGAGCTGATGTCTTGGCTCCTCCACTCAAACAATTCTTGGGTGTATGTTTCCAAGAATCAAGGGTACAGAGTCTTCTTCAAATTCATTAGCCAGATGCTTGTGTTCCCTGGAGACTGTCTCCTGCCTTGAGCTCTAGAGGGTGAAGTCCTGGAATTTCGGTTTGTGCTGGATTGCATTCTTAGGGAGGACTCTATAAGGTTTCTTAGATTTAATCTGCCTCCATACGGGAAGCTCCCTCTTACCTAAAAATCATTTGAGAAAAGAAGTGGCCGAAAGGAGCAGATGATAAAGGAGATATTTGAGAAGAGTCGGGGAGGGGTGCTGACTTCAAAGAGTCTGTGCCACCAAGAACTTGGATGGGCTCTAGGAAATCTGCTATAAGAAATAAAAGCCAGGCCTCTAGAGCACTTCTGGAATCTCTGCATGGGGTGGGGAATCCTGCTCTGAAAGCCAGCCTATATGTTTGGATGGCCTTCAGAGAAAGAGGGAGGCAGGCCACCAACCTCCTTCAAAGGGAGGCTGCACCCCCAACGCCAGCAGCCTCTGTCAGCTTTAGCCCAAATCAGGCATTTGATTAGCACATGCTCTCCCCCAGGACCTTGGGAACATGGAGGGGAGGGTGGAAGCACAGATCTAGATGTGATGCATGCCAAACTTGAACTTGCAGGATATTTATAGGAAGCAAAACCAAGACAAGGCAACATGTGTTGTCACCACATGAGTGGCATGTAGAGTGTGCTGACATGGACAGGAAGTATGTGCCAGAGGAGGTGGGTTAGGCTGTTGGATAGCCACAGCTTTCCTCCAAAATGTAAAAATGAAAAACTGTCGATCATCTCTGACATGTGAGGTTGTGTTTTAGGCTCTGAGAGGGCAGGGAGGAGGGAAAATAAACACATTGACCTGCTCCAGGGCCTTCCAGCAGGGAGGTCAGAATGGACAGCTACCTCACGGGTCACAGGGTTTCAGTAGCAGGAGGACAAACAATGACAGATCCAGGCACACACACAGGACGAAGGGGTCAGGACAACCTATAGAGGGGGCATTCACACTGGGATCTGAAAGAGAAATGTCACTCCAACAAGTGAAAATGGGGCAGAAGAGGAACTGGAGAGGTGAACAGTCCAGGCAGAGGCCGGAGAGACTTTTCAAGGTGGGCTTGAAAGCAGTGGGCAATCTATGCAGTTATTGGTCAGACGGCCTCGTCTCCTAGGAGTGGTCAGTGCTGGGGATTTGCTTCCCCTAGGGCAGCATTCAGAGCTGGGTCACAAAAACACAAAGAGAAAGCATTAGCCTAACAGGAGGGGCGTTTCTGTTTGTTTCCATATCTCCAGAGTCTGGAGCCAGGGATTCTATGATGTCCCAGAATCCTTCAGTCCCTCACTGTCTTTAGCGTGAGACCTTCTTCGTGGCCACAAATGGTTGCTTCCCCTCCGGTCTGGTATCATGGAAGAAGAGCAGAAATGGCAGTGGTTTTCCAAGGAGAGCAAGGCTGTCCCAGGAGCCCTCACTTACACCCCATTGGCCAGAACTGGCTGTGTGGCCACTCTGCCCCTCAAGGAAGTTAAGAGGCAGTCGGTCACATTACTGCTTCAAGCGAGACTGGAGCTATGTCATGGCGACAAACCGGGTATTGATGACGGTAAGCCTTGTTAGAATCGTCCATGGGATTCTCAGCCTGGGGCCGTCTCTGCCTCTAAGACTCCCAAAGTCCAGTGGCTGGACAGCAAGCTGGTAATTTCTAGAAACAGCCAAGTACAAGGTGCTCTTTGAGCTTTAGGAAGAACAGCTACTCTCATCTTGGGAGGGGATGGCAAGGACAGTGTCCCAGAGGTCACAAGCAAAGGAGGAGAGGAAGGGTTGCTAGGGGTCCCTAAGAGGGGACGACACTGTGCGAAGGACTGAGGTGAGTAGCATGCTTACAGAATCAAAGAGTCACAGAGGACAAGGCAGTGCCAGACTGTTCTGGGAATAATGGGATGGGGCAGAGCATAAAGGAGCTTTGACGTTCCATTCAGGATTTGGGACTTTATCCTTCGGGCAGAGGAGTCACTGAAGGGCTTTGGCAGGGGAGTGACATGTCAAGAGTTCAGAGTTCCAAGGAGATATAAATTTGGAGTTGTCACCATAAAGATTGCACATAAGGCCAGTTTAAGGCTACAATATTACCAAGGGGCTGCGTTATGAAGGAGAAAACAGGAGATGCTCACAGGTTGAGCCCTGGGCACCTCCAATGCCAAGGTCTTGCCGTGATGAAGGGGACCCAGCGAAGGAGGCAGTGGGATAGCTTCCAGTGAAGGAGGAAAGGAGCCCTGCAGGGTCTTTTGTGGTGGAAGACGGTGATCAATACTGCTGCCTGGTCAAGCACGATGGGAACTGAGAAGTCTCCGCTGAGCATGGAAGGCAAGGACGGTCTTGACAAGGACTGTGGAGATCAGACCCTGACTGTCTCGAAGAGAACAGGAGGAAAAGAAGAGGAGACCATGAGGGTGACAGCTCTTTCAAGGAGGGTTGCTGTAAGTAGCTGCCGAAGGAAGTGGGCCTAGAAGGTACTATTCTTTTCTTTCTTCTCAAATTGGAGCAATAAACCAGGAGCAGTGGCACACACCTCTGATCCCGGCTACTGGGATGGTCGAAGCAGGAAGATATAAGTTTGAGGCCAGTGTAAGCAACCCAGTGACCCCTTGTCTCAGAAAAAAAGGCTGGAGAGGTAGCTCAGTGTTAGAGCGGTTGCCTAGCATGTGCCATGCCCTGGCTTCCATCCCCAGCACCCCAAACAAGCAAACAAAGGATAGGGGCAATAGCAGCAGGTTTGCACGCAGATGGGAGTGGAGTAGGAGAGAGGGAACAACAGTAAATGGCACCCAGAGAGCAGGGGGAGTGGCCAGTGGTGTCCTTGAGTAGGTGAGGGGAGTGAGGCCTGGTGCAGGGGCCCTGGCTCAGGGCTGACCTTGGCTGATCCATAGAACAGGGGAAACAGGAACAGGAACGGGTGTGGGCAGGGGTGGGGGGCAGGTGTGGGAGTTTGGGGATGTTGTCCTTGATTGTTCCCATTTCTTCAGTGACTACAAAGCAAGGTTGTCAGTGGAGACAAGGATGGAGGGGGAGGTATTGGAGTTTCAAGAGAGACGGGAAGGTATGACCACTGGTCTAGGCGAGCAGGAGAATGAACGGGCCAGAGAGATGATGGATGACTCCAGCTGGCAACCCGCACCCACCTGAGTCTAGGGCTCAGGCATTTAAAGTGGGACTGGCCACATACTTTGAGTATCCGTCTCCTTCCTCGCTCTGTTCACTGAGATGCAGCCATCATGGAAGGGGCAGGATGGAGATTTTGCTAAGTGACCAGGAAGTGAGAGAGGCACAAGGAATTTGAGGACATTTACGATGAATAGATCGTGATGATTGATCAGGGAATGGCAGCTGGGTTAGGAGATGTGCTGGGGTATGAGGACAGGTATGTGAAAAAGTGTAAGATTGACAAATTAAAGGTCCTAGTGGGGCCAGGAGGTGACCCCTGAGGGATTGAATTAATGGGACTGAATGCAGAGTCTTGAGACAGACATTATGGAAAGATGGAAATTGCAGATAATGATAAGATCTGGGTCAAGACCACAGATGAACAGCTGGCGGAGGGTTAAAGTCAAGCTGATAAGAGGAGAAGAAATGCAGAGAGGTCAGGCCAGGGAGAGAATCCCCACTGATTATGCTGGGGAGGACCAAGACCAACAGCCTACAGGTGCAAGGAAGGAGGGGAGGCCCTGGTTGGAGATGGCTGCTGACAGCAGGGCAGGGGCCCTTGGGCCTGAGATTCAAGTCAGGGTACTTATTGGGGGAAGGACGGATACTGGCAGGAAACTGAGCAGTGAGGAGCCAGGATGGTGCCTAATCCACCTCCAGACCCAGGGATGATGGAGAGAACACAGCCCCACTCCCGGTCCTGCCCTGCCATGTGGGAGGCTTCGAGTGGGTGGGGGCACAGGGCAGAGGGGGTTCCAGTTAGAGCAGGAGGGTGCAGGTTGGGGCTGAAGGAGGGAGGCTGCTGAGCCTGAGACCAGGGCCCTGGCTGCCTCCAACCCTGTGCACAGCAACTCAAAAACCTCTTTTTGGCCAGTGTTGGAGGAACCTCGGAGATAATCATCTTGAGGCGCTGAGGTGTTCAAACTGCAGCAGATCAGAGTCTGCTAATATCGCAGTAACACAGCCCTGGAGAGGAGCCTTTCATCTGCAGAGCCACTGAGACCATTATCGTGCAATACATCGCTCCTGTACAAGGGACGCTTGGACGCCAAGTGCCTCCAGGATGAAAATTAAAGAGGAAAAGAGTTAGGGTTGGGGGCAGAGATATTTTAAAAAATCAGTATTAGGGTTTTTTTTTTTTTAGGTCTACTGAAGTAGGAAATAAACGCGTGGACTGTGAAAATCTGATGGTGAGGCAAGCCCCTGCCCTCTGGGAGAGGTTGGGGTCCCAGACTACAGAAATCTGCCATTTGTTACTTTTGATTTACTGCAGCACAGACAAGAGGCCCTCACATGATGCATCACTTGTATATTCTTATATCGATTTCCAAGACTTCGTTTTCTAAACTTCCCATCCATCAGCCACATCTGCGCCTGCTTGCCCCCAGAGATGAAAATAGGGCATGGGTCACACCATCTTGCAAAAGGTGGTAAGTTTTATGAGGCCAGAAGATTTGAAACAAGGACTTGATTCATGCTTGCTTCTTCTAACAGGTGAGGGCAGCTGTCTTAAGGCGAAGTTGAAGGTGGGGCAGAGGGGTGAGTGTGACTACTGAGAAGGGGCATCAGTACTCCTAAAGCTGAAACAAGCATGGCTCAGGAAGAGTGAGGTAGTATCACTGGGGAGGAGGCAGGAATGTACTTGGTGGTTGTCATCCCCTGTGGAGGACTTCCTGGATCTTGCTACTATAAACACTTTTGGAGCTGAATAACTGGCACGAACACTGCCCACATTCACCATCCGCTTCTACCCCACAACAGAAGGGCCCCGGGTGGCGATGCTGTGACTGGCCCGTGGGCCTGGAGAAAAGAGAACCTGCTCCCCACTGGCTGCCTAGAGAGGTTATGGTGCCCCACTGGAAGACATGTTGTTCTATGCATATAAGGAAACTCGGGTACCCACGTACCACCTTAATTCCTCTTCTCCTGCCAATATTCTCAGAATGGAAAAGGCAAGCATCTGTGATGTTACATCCACCCCCACCCAGCCCCCCCAACCCCCATTTTTAAAAAAGATTCAGCATTCACAAAGCAGATTTCCATATCTGGGGGGTTGGGATGGAGGAAAAACTATTCATTGTCTCTCCTGAGGCTGAACTGCAGAGGGAGGAGGGCAGGGCTGAAGGATGCCTGGGCCTGGGGGGAGCAGAAGGCCTACCCTCCCCTGTGGAGGGCACCTTGGAGAGCTGCTGCACAATCTTCAACTGAGCATCTCTTCATGGGAGAAGAGATGGTGCACCTCTGCTCTGGGGCCTCTGGCCAAACCTCCACATCTCTATTACCTCAGTTTCCCTCAAAGAATGTCTCGACCTCTTTTGGGTATTGACAGGCATTCAGATAGTCTCAGATGTTACAACATTACAAATAAAGGAATTACCAATGTGATTGATGGTTTAAATTGAGCCTTGGGACCTCTGCTGTTTAGAGGATGGATCAATAGTAATAACAACAATAAGTAGAGAATAACTCAGGAGAGAGTTTATAAAGGTCCCCATGGCAGCAGGATCAGATCATTCAAAGGCAGAAAGAGCCTTCCTGTGCTGCCACATGGACTCAGTTGCAGGCTTGCTCTGGGGAGTGGCCGCCCTACTGCTTGGCCAGCCTGTACAGAGGCCATTGCTGCTCCAGATGGCATTCCAAAAGGAACATGGCAATGTAGGAGGTATGACAGGAAATGAGGAAATATGGCGAGCAAAAGAAGTTCCCCAGAGGTTGTGCATGGTGCCAACAAGCACACGAGGTAGCCAACCAGATGCCACCCAGGCGTCCCCAAGCTGTTTACCCATGGACAGGAGACAGCGCACCAGAGGACTGGGGGAGAACTCAGCCCCAGCAGGGGATGGAGCAGCTGAGGCTGGAGACTGGCCCTGGCAGCTTCCCAGAGAGAGCAGATGTGCTGGCGAGGGCGCAGGACCTGGAATTCCAGGACCTGTTTGGAAGCTTTGGCTCTGGCATGCCCTAGCTGGTGACAACTCACATAACCTTCCAGAGCCTTGGGCTTCTTGTCTGCAAAATGGAGACGATGACAGCTCTCTAACTACTGCTGCAAGATGCCAGTTGAGAGAGGATCAGAGAAGCTTTCTACAAAACGTTCAGAGTTTTTATTAGACAGTTCGCCACATGGGATGACAGTAGTATCCCAGGAATGCCTCCTTAAGATATTTTTGCTGCCCTCTAGTTACCGTAGGACCAACATTGCTATGCTCAGCCTCATAGAGGTAGAACTGAAGCTAGCAATTGGGCCCAGAGAGATGTGGAATTTCCACTCGCCTCCCAGTTCCCTGTGCTGATCCATGGGGACCATAACAGTTTTCTATACTTCCTGGTGTTTGTCTCTGATTTTCCTGCTGAGTTCTAAGTCTGTTTGCTGGTGATGGACCCAGTCCCTGGTAGCTATCTAGTGCTCTCAGGGACCCATCACTTGGTACTGCTCTGTCTGTCAAATGCCATCTTCCAAGAGAGGGCTATTGTTATAATAGTTTGGTACAAGGTGCCTCAAGTGGGATGAGAAAAAGCTTTTTAAAGGGCACAAAAAGCCTAAAAGAGAATCCAACGGGGCTGAGGCCAAACCCTAGGAGCTTAAAGATTTTTTTTTTTGAAGGGGCAGCCCTAAGCAGGATTCTAACCACAAGCTATCAAATCCCAGCCTGCAAACCTGACCCTTATCTGATGAAACGAATCAACAGTGCTAAAGACCTTATTGATAAGCTTTCCCTCCAGTACAAGCATCACAGAAATCAACTGAGGGAAACGCTCCTGGCAAAGGAGCCGAGATGAATGAGGACCTGGGTCATATCAGGACCTGCCCCTTTATTATGCCATTAAATGGAGTTTCTTCACACTGGCTAATTGGATGTCTCGTGGGACACACTTGCACGCGAACACTCGTAGGCACACACATTCCCATGTACACACACATGCAGACACATAAGGATGCCTGCAAGCACACACGCAGCAGACAGCAGTATTTCAGACAGTGGAACTTCTGGGCCCTCAGGCCAGCAGGGAATTTCAGTCCCAGTAATAGATTATTGTCCGTGACCTGACCAGAAATCAGTTATTTCAACCTCCAACCCAGAGTATAAAAGTGTTTTCTAACATCCTGAGGTTTTGACACACAGCCTCTGTGGAACACTCCAAAGTCGGGGAGCCTAGTGCATCTCCAGGAACCTCATGTGATCATTGTTATTAATGACAATAATAGCTATAGATTTTTGAGTGCCAGCTTTGTGCCTGGTCTATGCTAGTAGTAGACCATCTCAAGTAACCCACTGTTTTAGTCAGCTTTTGCCTTGCTGTGACCCAAGGACCTGACCAGAACAATTTCAGGAGGAAAAGTTAATTTGGGGGCCCACAGTTTCAGAGGTCTTAGTCCGTTAGAGGACTGGCTGGACTCCTTGGGGTTCAAGGTGAGGCTGAAGAGCATGGTGAAAGAGTGTGGCAGAGGGAAGCGGGTCAAGGCATGGCTCCAGGAAGCAGAGTCTCCATAACAAAGACAAAATATATACCCAAAGGCACACCCCCCAATGACCAACCTCCTCTAGCCGTGCCCTACCTGTCTCCAGTTGCCAGTTCATCTCTCTAGGGATTAACTCACTGATTGAGTTAAGGCTCTCATAACGCAATCATTTTACCTCTGAGCCTTCCTGCAATGTCACACATGAGCTTTTTGGGGACACCTCATGTTCAAACCATAACATTCAGTGAGGTGGACATTCTTGTCTCCATTTTACAGGAGCTTAAACTGAGTTTGAGAGAAACTTACCTGCCCCTGGAGATGCATTTAGCACGCGGTAGAACTGGGATTTGAACCTGAAACTCTCTGACTCCACCACCCTGGCCCTGGCTAAGTCCTGTTAACTCATATAGGACACCCTTCCTTCCCTGCTCTTCTGTAAGTTTTGTTGACTGATCCCTGCCCTTAGGTCTGGAGCCTTGAAAAGCTTTCTTCCTGTACCCCTCCCTCTTTCCTTTGATGCCCCCCTGGATGCCCTTTTCCAAATATGACCCCCCAAAAGAATCCCCAAGGCACATCATCTCCATCCTTTTAACACTGTATTTTGAGTATGTTTGTTAAGATGCCATTGACTTTCGGGGGGGGGGGATCACATTATTGACTGTTTTAAAGAAACTATGGGATTTTTATTTGATTTTAGTTAGCCCTTTTTTTTAACATAAACTGCCGTAAGCTACTTCTGTAACTGAGATTTAAAAATATGTTTTCAACTTAGTATGCCAGCTACTTATAAGATCATTTTGAAGTTCTAGTTTGTCAGCCAGTACTTAAGCTAGCCTTGCAGCTCCAAGATGTTTGGAAAACTGGCTGAGCAGGTTTTTTCTTTGCTGAGCAGATGATCCAAAGTGGGCCAATGTTCAAGGCTGACTCTGTCTCGTCCACTAGAGACCACCCATCCGGTGACAGTGAAGTCACAATGAAGTGTGACTCCATTCCAGTGTCAGATGCCAGGCATAGCTGTGTGTTTGGACTAAAACTAGAGACTTGACAGGGGTCCCTTCTGAAGAATTAGAGGGCAAAGTTCAATTCCAAACCAGGAGAAAGGGTAAGGTCAATGGGGAAGTTGGGGAACTTCACGCCTGGCCAGAAGGCTAGAGAGAGACAAACCCAGGTGTTGGCATTAAGTCTGCAAACACCAGCAGCTTAGCAGGTATACACCAACTGGGAAGTTTGAGACAAGCTCCCATCTGCAGCACAAATGAGGCGATTCAGGCAATGTCCAAACAAATTCCAGAAGGCTGAAGCCTGCAGGTATGAGGCTCCTTTTAAAGATACAGGCTCCCACCCTTTCTGAGCATGCACCTGGCTCTCCTAAAGGTAACTCAGGCTCATTTCAACTGGGTTTGAGTCAACTTCAGATCTACTGGTGCAATTCTATCAAATGACATTATTTAGCTCTGGTTTCTCTATTTTGCTTGCAAGGATATCTTGAAAATTGTAGTCAATTAACTTTCTGAAATTGAAATGCATCATATCTAGGGCATTCCCTTTGAATTGGTTAGGGTTTTTTTTTTTTCCTGTAGGTCATAAAAATACAAATTAAATTTGGTTAAACAACAAGGAAACTGATAATCTCACAAAATGAGAAGCCCAGAGATACAGCTTCAAGGTTGGTCAATTCAGTAGTTCAACTACATTTTCAGAAACTCAGGTTCTATCCTTCTCTAGTCTACCATCCACGGCTTAATTCTAAATCTGGCTCCCTCAGACTCATCAGGTAGCTGGCAGAGTAACTGGGACAACATACTTCTTTGTTTCTATGCAAGGAGAGGGAGACTGAATTCTCTTTCTCCAAACCCTCAAGCAAGCTTGTCTTCTTGTCTATTGGTTCAGTTTGCTCAGTCCTGCCCCAAGCTCAACCAATCACAGTGGCTGTGGGCAGATGGGAGTGGAGTGCATGCTGGGAAATGTTCACCACACTCCTGATTCTCTGGTCCAGCCTCACTCTCAGTAAAATAAATGAAATCATTTGGACTTGGCTCACGCTTAGTGAACCCATGCTGATTCCTGGAGCTCACCATTTCCCCCAGTGACCACAGTCATCTATTTGATAACCCTGCTGTGGCTTTACAAAGGATGACAGACTTTGGGTCTTTTTTTTTTTTTTTTCCATTTTGAAGTTGGACACCACTATGACCTCTTCAATTTCCACGGTTCTTTAGAGCAGTGCTTTACAAATGTCACAGTGCTAGCGGATGCCTGTGGAGCTTATTAGGAATGGACAGGTGGCAGTGGAGCACAGTGGTTAAGAACAGGGGTTCTGGAGCCAGACTAGGTGCCCATGTTAAGTCCTAGCTCTGCCGCTTTCCCCATGACCTGCTCAACCAACCTCTCTGGGCCTCCAGCTTTCGTAACTCTAAAACAGAGATAGTGCATGAGCATCCCTCATCTGAAATCCAAAATACCTTGAAATCTTAAACTTTTTTGAAGATCATGGTTCATTTCAGATTTTGGAGTTTTGGGTGAGAGATGCTAAACTGATAAAGTTGGTGCAAATATTCTCAAATCTTCCCCCTTAACCCACCCACCCCCCAAAAAACCCTAAAATCTAAAATACTCTGGTTCCAGCCTTTCAGACAAGGGATAATCTACCTGTACAGTCTCCCACGTGGTACTGTTACGAAGATATCTGTGTTGTTTAGAACAGAGCCTGGTAGAGGCATGCATGTATTTGCTAAAAACATACAAGATCCCTTCTCCCTACCCATAGAATCTGACATTATAAATTGGCTGGGGAGTTGGGAAGTCTGTGGGCAGGAATGTGCACTCTTGCCAAGCAACTCTAGGTGGATTGACACCCCCGAGCAGCCCCACCACAGTGGTGATTAACGGTGCGCCCGCTGTGCCCACCTTCCTGCCTGAAGTTCTCCTGAGCTCCGGGATGACATATACTTTGGCCAGGGCATGAAATTCCCAAAAGCTCCACATGCACTCTTGCTCTTGCTTCATCTCCTTTGGGCTTTGGTTTTTCTAGCTGTGTATCTACTTCCTCAGATTTTGCGAATGTCTTCTTCCATAGGAAACAAGCTAAGGGGCCCTGATGTTTCACTGGGACCTCTGTCAACATTACAACGTCCACTGACAAGTGGGGCTCACTGCGTCCCCTCTAAAAGTCTTGAATGTGCTCACTTCGTTGTCCCCAGGACTCCTAGTGACCCTGGTGTTTCCTCCTGCAGGTCTGTGTCAGACTCACATTTGCCTGAGTGTGGCCTCTCTGTGCCTGGAGCCCCCTGGGCATCTCAGTTTGCACAGAGCTCCTTGTGCATCACGGTGTGTTCCTTCAACACTGGCTTAGAGGTGATGACAATATTGGCACTTCATGTCTGAGAGCCTCCTGGCCCTCCTAGAGCTCCTGCTGCAGGTTGCCATGGTCTTTTCTCTGCACTGGGCCCTACTGTCTTCTGCCATGGTCCACTCTGGCTACGCACAACTTTCCCTCTGTCTTTTAGGAACATCAAGATGACTTTTCCAAACTTCCTGCCTCTTTTATCTATTGCTGCTGAAAAACCTCCCCAAGACTTGGCTTAAAATAGCAACCATCTATTTGCTCATGATTCTACAATTTGGATGAAGCTTCTGCTGGTGTCTCCAGGAGTCACCTTTGTGGCTGCTGTCAGCTAGTCGAGAGGCCAAGCTCCTTCCAGGTGTTTGGCTCACATATTGGGAGTCTTACAGGGATTGGGGCGGGGGCGGATTGGTATGGCTGGCCTGTTTGCACATACCCTTCCCCTCTGGGAGGCTGTCCTGGACTTCCTCTCAGGGTGGCTTCAGGATAGCAAGAAGCCAAGAGCAGGAACTGAAAGGTCTTTTGGGGCCTGGGCTTGGAGGTCATGCAGTATCTCTTCCATAGCCTTCTATTGATTTACATTCTTATGGCCAGCCTAGATCCAAGGGAGAGGAAACAGACTCCACCTCTTCATGGGGAGAGTTGAAAAGCTTTATGGTTTGGACAAATGTCCCCCAAAGTCTCACGTTGAAAGCATGATTCCCAATGCAGCAAGGATCAGAGGTGGGGCTTTTAGGCAATGATTGGATCATGGGAACAATGACCTGATTGGTGGATTAATCCTTTGAAATATTAATCCATTGCTGGCCAGATGGACTACAGGAGGTGGGACCTGGTTGGAGGAAGTAGGACACTGGAAGGGTTTATCTTCCAGCTCTCCTTTCTGCTCCCCTCCCCTCCTCTGCTCTCCCTTCCGCTCCCCTCTCCTCCCCTCTCCTCTCCTTCCAGGCTGCTATGAGCTGAGCATCATTCTTGCCTTTCTGCCATGATGTTTTGCCCCACCTCAGGCCCAAAGGAATGAAACTGAACCATCATGAACTAATGACAATCAGGTCATTGTTCCCATGATCCAATGAGCCACAATTAAATTTTCCAAGTTATTCTTATCAGCTGTTTTGGTCACCCAGATGAAAAGGTGACTAACACAAATGTGTGGCCATTTTTCACCTATCATCCCTCTTTTTATTCAGTCTGCACTGAAGACCTGCACTGAAGACGCAGTGAAGAACATGGTTCTGCTCTCCAGAAAGAGCTCACAACCTGGCAGAAGAGCTAAAGAGGCCACTAAGACACAGCATGACAGTATTCACCACGACTGCCACCTCTTGAGCACTTGCCACATGCCACTGTGCTTAGTGAAGGACTTGCTTCCTTTCACTGATCCTTCACTATAACACTGAGGGATGTACATTATTATAACTGCTTCAGATGAGAAAATCAAGGCACAGTGTTAGGTATCCAGAGCAAGAGGCAGGCTATGCACTCAGGCAACACCCAGCCCCAAAGCCCGTGCCCTTGCTTGGTACTGTGACTTCCTTCCAAGCTCTGTAGAAGGAACTCCACCAGAGTGCAGGCTGATGGAGGCAGTGGAAAGGGAAGAGCTCTCCGCAGATTTGTCTCCATAACACACAAACAAACCACCCTCTACCTTTTTTTGTCTCCATAACACACAAACAAACCACCCTCTGCCTTTCAAAGCTGGTCTCCTCCCCACTGGACAGGCTGCTTGGATCTTTTGTGTGACTTCTGGTTGAGAGTGCACACCCCAGACCAAAGCCCAAGGTGTCCTGGGGCTGCGCAAAAGACTTGAGAACAAAGGAGTCACCTGCTGCCCAGGCATCCCAGAGACACGTGATCAGGGGAGAACTGTTCCCCAAGCCACACAGGAAGCCACGTCTCTGAAAACTCACCCATGACGTCAGCACCGCATCCAGAGAGGCCCTCGTGCCTTCCTCCCACTCATCTCTGAATTTACCAATTACTGAAAACAGCTCAAAATAGCACCTGTCCCTCAGCTGGGGCTGCTGCAGAAATATTGTTTGTGAGCATTTTCGGGAGGGAGTCTGTTGGAAATCAGCTCAGTTAGAGCATTATTATCAGGCTCACACTCCAACATTGAGCTCTGATTTTAACCTGCCTGGATCTGGCCAGGACACAGTTTGTGCCTTTTTCTACAAAACAATCATGGTGGAACGTGGCTGCTTGTACCAGCAGCAGGCCACGAGGTCAGCCAGGACCCACACCAGGAGGGGCCTGTGGCTCCAGGCACAGGAGCCATTTGATGACTGTTCAGTAGCCTGACTTCAATCCCAGCCCCCTTTCTTCACATCCAGGCCCTCCAAAGATCCCAAGGAACTCCTTCCCCCACCAATTACTCATAAACCTATTTTAAAATCTGCCAGAACCATGTGAAAGGATGCAGACCATGACACAATAGGAAAACAACAAAATAATAAATATCCGTCAGTAGGGTCATAGTTAAACTATGGTACCCTTTGTCAGTGGAACACCATGTGATGATTAGATGAATGAAGCAGATTGCTCTGAGAAGCATGGGAAGCACGTGAAGGAATATCGTGTCATGAACACAAGCCACATAAATATCATCTCTCTATATTTATCCATCTATCATGTGCTTATCTATCATTCACCTATCATCCATCTATCATCTATCATCTATCTATCTATCTCTATCTATCTATCTATCATCTATCTGTCTATCATCCATCTATCATTTATCATCTGTCTCTCCCTCTACTGTCTATCTCTCAGCCTAGCTACCCGTCTAAGTCTAAACTGATCATTGTGATCTCCTTTAAGATGGACAGGGGCATTGGGAGGGATAGGATGGATATAATGAAGGTTTTCTCTTCTGTTGCATTACTTGAATGTTTACAATAATGCATTGCTTGTATAATTAAAAATGCAATGCATTTCCAAGTGAAACAAAGCTGGGGAGGACAATCTACCAACGAAGTATAACCCAGTTCATTCCTAAATCTAGGCTTGATTTATTTGGGTTTTTCTTCTTTCTGGGCATCAGTCCTGCTCTGATATAGCCTGCCTGGCACCCTGCCTCTCCCCTGCTTGCCCTCCTCTAGCCTCAGCTGAAAGTTCTTATTTCACCTGCAGTCCCAGCCTCGCCTCAGCAGCCTTACCCCAGGCTTCAGAAGCCAGCAGGAAGAAGAAGACAGGGGTATTTGGCCCTGAAGATCTGTCCTGGAGCCTTGGCCATGTGACCAATGCCCCCAGGGACCCATTCTTTCTGTAGACCCTGAGCCTCTCTGCCTGGATGCCCATCCTGATGTCCTTTCTTCACTGCTCCTTCACCAGGGTGAAGCAGTCCGCACAATCCAGGCAGCCAGACTTGCTTGGCCTTCACTCCATCTCTGAAAAATCCACCACCAGGGCGAGGCATATGAGGTGCCTATCCTGGCCCTGCTCCTCTCTGGTGGCCTCATTGCAGTAACAAGTACAAGGAAACGTGGGTCCTGCTGTCCTGCTGTCTACAAAACCCATGCTTGGCCTCTTCATTTGAAGCCACAGTCTGAATGAACATCTAAAAGACGTGTAGGGACTCAGGGGCCCTAAGCTGACAGACAGGTGGCTGGGTGTGGGTTTTAGTCTCTTATGAGGATGTACTGGAGCAGAGCCAGCAGGCAGCACAGGTGGGTGAGAGGAAGGGAGAGGCAGTGTGGGGCCCCTCACAGGGCAATGCCACCCCCTTACCTGTCTGCTCAGACCACCCTGACCATCTGGTTCCCCTGGCTAACTGCCCCAGAAGACACTCTGGGGAGGGTTTCGGGAGAGGACTGCCAGCATTGTTGTGCATGACTGTAGAAACCCATGTCATATTCCTCATCAGAAAACTCTAGAAGGAGGAGAGCTCATTCCATGCAACTAGCTCCTTAGACTATTTTTTCTGTGCTTGGGCCCTGAGGCCGGAGAATGAATCAAACAACCTCTGATGGTGATCCCATGCCAGGACCCAACCGAAGTCTGGGAACAAGTGCTGTGCTTGTAATCGGCCCACTGATCCCTGGAAACTGCCTTCCCTTACCTAGCTGGGAACACCCAGCTGATCAGAGTGCATCCCTGAGGCTGACTACCTCACTACCACGGTCCCCAGCTTACCGAGAACTGAGGGGGACACGTGCTCTTCAGTGGCCTGGGCAGGCCCACCACACTAACTGCTCGTTCTAATGTTGGTGGAGAAGGCGTCTGCCCAGTGAGAATGCTGGGGTTTCTTCCTTGCCTGGAGTTCAGCAGACCCCGCCCTCACACTCGGCGATGCCCATCTGTTCCTCAGCCTCTCAAATCTTCCAGTTATCATGATGAACTTAGCCAGGCCTCTGAATACCTATTAATAACCAAGCCTGAGATGACACAGTCCAGTTAACAGCAACAGGTATTAACAGCATCTAGGGGTGGGGGAGAAGCCCAGTCCTTTCGCTGGCTCAGGAGACCAGGGTGGAGGACCCTGCTGAGGGCACTGGGACCCTCATTAGATGTAGAAAAAGCTCCAGAGGCACAAAGAACTGAGAGAGGTTGGTAACAAAGCCACTCTGAGAGCCCAGACACTTTTTGGGTTAGTAGCAGCTGCCAATATCTTTTGCATAAGTACTGGTAGGTGGGTGTCTGGTCGAAGCTGATGTGTGGGTGGTGGAGGAAACAGTCAATTTGACGTGATTTAAGAACTGAGGGTTATTTTGAACTCTTTCATTTTAATTTGAATGTCCTCCTTTTACAGGAGGTGGGGGAGACTTGTTTTTCCATGCCAAGAAAGTAGAAAAAGGAGAGTTTGGTAGAGGTGGCTTCAATTCGTTCCTGACCTGGTTTTTTCCCCGTCCTGCCTGGAGGCAGGGGCATGGCCTAGATGACCCCTGACATACTTTCCTGGAGCTGAAGGATTCTAAGATGCAAGAATGATGCCCCTAAGTCTTGAGGGGAAGCTTGTAGTCATGGTAACCATGCAATGCAGAGTTTCCCCCATGTGAGTGGGTGGTCTCAGTTAATGAGAAGCAAAAGCTGAGGATCAGAGAGACACTCAAAGCTGGGCACCAAAAATGTCCAGAGGGAAACCAACATGGCGACTCACTTTCTTGGTGCAAGGTGGCTCCCTTTGCCAAACCCTCTCTGGTCCTCCTCTGGAGAAGGAGCAACAGGTTGAAGAGCCACTTAGTCACCTGAGCATGCCAAGAAGAGGAGGACCACAAGGATGGAGGAGAGAGGAAGTGCATCCAGTCAGAGCAAACTGAGATGGATTGAAAACACCATAGTGCTAGAGAAAATAGAGCTAATTAACAACCAGGGAGATATAAGCAGGGTTGGGACATCTTGGAAGGTGGAACAACCTTATAAAATACTTTCAGAGTTTCCGAGAATCTGATTCTTTTATATTCAGTCCTGTATACATTGATTGGCTGGTCCTCATTCCCCACCATTCCTGTTGGGGCCACAAAGTAATCCATCCCATCGATCTTGTCTTATCTGGACCAACTGAGGGTAAACACACCCACCATCCCTGAACCTCCTAGCTGGGCCCTCACCCAGACCTTTGCATTCCTGAGCCCAGGTGTTGGGGGAGTAGGAGCTAGGGAGCTGCCTCCTTGACTGAGCCTGGATACCCAGAAGAAATGCTACCATCTCACTTGGCACCGAACAAAGTACTCTGATCCTTCATTGGGCAGGGAAGCCAGATTTTAACTCGCACGATGTTTAAGACGCCCAGGAGCAGAGACATGCTACTGTTTTCATAAATGTCCTCCCACTGAACTTCCTCGCTGTCCATCTGTCCCCTGGCTCTCACATTGCTCAGGCAGCCTTGTGGGTAAACAGGGGAGTCTCCAGAGCAGAGTGGCAGAGTCCTTGGTGCTGCTGGGCCCACTGCCCCGGGGCCCAGGCCCATCCTTGCCCCCACCCTGTTCCCTGTCCTTCTGCTCCCTGCCCCCTTCTCATTCCCTTTATCTCCTTCTTCCCCAGTCCCATTTCTGGCCCTGGCTTAGCCCTCTATAATGACTTAATCTTGCCAACAGGGTGACAAGCGGATGAATCGAACTCTGAGGCTTTTTTCTCCACTCCAGATTCATTGGAAGATTTCTCCCAGATGCGGCACTAAAACCCTAGATTCAATTTCCCTTTGACATAATAACCGAATTAGTCTCATATTGTCATACATAAATTACTAGCCAGTCAGGGTGCCACCAGAGGGAGAGAGAGCTGGAGAGAAAGCAAGTCGTGAGCATCCAAAGGGGTGTGACTGTGACGAGTGGGGACCTGAATAACAATGGGAGACCAGAAGGGTAACAACTAATCATATCTGACAAACGAGGAGAATTCCCCGGCTGCAGCAAAGGTAAAGAGTATTTACCTTCCTCCCTGTGCCCCTGGCCATTAAGATGTCACCACGGGGAGTCTTGCACCTTTTACAGGAGGTACACAGATCTAAATATCTACTCAATTAAGAACGCTCTGTTTGCAAAGGCTGCTTTCAAAGAGGAAAATGTGATTTTTTTTTTTGTGGAACTCTGCTGCAGCCTCTGGGCCTGGAGACAGACCCGAGCTGTATAGAGGACTTGCAGGATGCCTGGTGTGCATAGATGGGCACAGAGGACTCAACCTGGTGTGTTCTGAGCATAGAGGCAGCATCCCAGCCTTGCCCACCAAGGCCTGGGGGTTGATTGCTGGCCCAGAGTGTGAGCAGATCTGAGCCAGCTGGAACGAGGCTCCTCCACCTACCCACCAGCTACTCTGCTGGGCCAGAGTCCCAGGGGCTGTCCTTTTGCCTCCTCTCCATTTCCACAGCCAGTTTGTTAGTTCTGGTCAATTCTTCCTGCTGAAGGTTCTGGCTTCTGGCCTCTGATCTCACCTCTGCATCCGGATGCCCAAATTGCATCCTGCTGGGATTATTTCCACAGGCCCCTGAATGGTTTTTCTATTTCCAATCCTGCCTGACAATCCATGCTCTACCTACCACCAGAGAGCATATTGCCAAAATGCAAATTTGATGGCAGCACTTCTACTAACACCTTTGGTAAAGCACAAACAGCATTTGCAAGTGAGACTGTCCAGTTGTCTATTGCTCAGGAAAAATCTCTTCGCCCAGCCCCTCCTGCCCTTGGTGTTTTAAGCAAACCTCTGCAGTTTCCCTGAATGGCTCCTTCACTTCCTGGCCTCCCTCACCTTGGATCAGCTACCATTTTTTGTTAACCTCCCTGCACCTGATTTCCTGCTAATGTGGCTCCTAAAACCTGTTATTGCTCTCAATGGTTTACTGATCCATCTCTATTGCTAGATATCAAATTTGGGAAGGCAAGGATTGGATCTTACTCATTGCTACATTCCTAGCTACATATATTGCTGTCTACTTAACATAGAGTAGGAGGTTCATAGGTGTTTGGAAAATGAATATCCAAGACAATGCATGAAGCCAGTCCAGAGCCCACCAAGGACTCAGATAGACCCTGTCCCACCATGGAGGGCCTTTCTTGGATCCATTATACTTAAACAGTTACATTTTAGTTTTGATTGCATGTCTGACATGCATCTGGCATGTTCTGGGAGCTATGTGACTTAGGACATTTAGATTCCCTCTGTGACCGATATAAGGAGAGTGTGGCTTGTTGTAGATGTTCAGGAAATGCATACAAGATTATCTGACGTGGATTCTGATCCCAGGAGGCAACTACTTGGGGGAATCATAAATAACAGGATATAGTCAAATATCTCGGGCTGTGGGCCCCGAGAAGCAGCAAGTGGCTGTGTCCTCTTCATTTCTGCAGCTCTGTCCAAGACACACACATCCCTCAACAGTGCCCAGCGCAGCCCCTGCTTGGGGCAAGCTGGAAGAGCTGTGGAAATGAATGTGGATTTCATTTATCATTTGTCATCAGATGTGACCGGTGGCATAGGCTGAGACCTGTCAGTTTGCCTTCAACATTTTTTAAATTAATATCACCACTTTCTTGATTCATTTCAACCCTGTATGAAGTCACCACCTTGCTTTTATATTTGGTATCTAGTCCGTAGTCATGAAGAATCCTGAAGATTTAAGTGCCTTTAAGAATACCATGTTTTGGCATCACCCCTGGATAACAAAGTATATATACATTGGTTACTGATAGTTTGATGATGTTTCTCCCTCAATTGTATCTCTATATACTTCTAATAAAAAAAAAAAGAATACCAATTTCAATACCAAGTTATTAAATTGCTGGAGTTGGTGGTGTGGATTCAAGAAACAGCCCTTACCCAGCATCTGCCCCACACCCACAGGAAGTAGATCTTCTAATCTTTCAGTCACTCTTCAGTATTAATTCTCCCCCCACCCCTGCTTCAAGTCATTAAAACACCCAGTTCAAGATATATATGTAACATGGTCTCACTTATATGTGGAAGATACAAAAAATGATCTCATAGACATAGAGAGTTAGAGCAGTGGTTACTAGAGACTGGTGTGGGGGTGGGGTATGGAGAGCTAACTGGTACAGGGGTGCAGACGGACAGGAGGGATGATTTCCATAGCACTGTAGGATAACTATGCAGACAATTAATTGGATATTTTAAATAGCTAGTAGAGAAGATTTTTAATGTTCCCATCACAAAGAAACAATAAATGTCTGAGGTGATGGATGTGTCAGTAACCAGGATCTGATCATTACACCTTGTATAAACGTATTGAAACATCACACTGCACCCCATAAATGCACACAATTGACATGTGTCAGTATTTTCTAAAGGCCAGTTTAACCTAAATCAAAGCTTCAGCTGCTCATCCAATGGGCAGCTTCTCCCAGCCCCAGCTCCAGCATGTCTGGGGCGTGAGTCCTGCAGCCGGAAGGGAGATGTTTGCTCGTCACTGTCTTCCTGGTCTTCCCCTCCCTCCCTACTCGCCCTCTGAGCCACCCGTGGCTGCTCCAGCGTTGAGACAGGGAGAAAGATCTTTTACCTGGCTCAAGCCGTTGGTGACTCTCCGTAGCTACTAAGGCACCTGGGAGATGTCCAAAGGCAACTTTCTCCCTTGTGGGTTCCTGCAGGTATCCCTGACAGGCAATTTCCTGACAGCAATGGGCTCCCGGCTAAGTCTCATGACTACTTACACTGCTAACTTGAGTGTGCTCCCCCATAGCTTCCTGAACCTCCTCTTCTGGCCACTTCTCATGGCAGTGTCTTGAGACAGCTCAAGCTTAGCCAACCCCTAATGACTCACTCGGCCTTCATGTTGTATCCTGGTATCTCTGGACTCTGCCCTCATAGTCAGCTTCCAGGAGCTTTTCCGAGTTGCTCTCCAGTAGAACCAGAGACAGGTCTCCAGCAAGGGTAGAAGGGGAGAAGAGGAGAATCTTCCCCTTTGTAGGCAACACTTTTATTTTATTTTTTGATACCAGGGACTGAACCCAGGGGTGCTTAACAACTGACCCACCCACCCAGCACATGTTATTATTTTATTTTGAGACAGAATCTCGCTACGTTGTTAGGGCCTCACGGAGTTGCTGAGGCTGGCTTTGAACTTGAGTTCCTCCTGCCTCAGTCTCCCAAGTCGCTGGGATTACAGGCATGAGCCACCATGCCTGGCAATACTTTCTTTCAATAAGGGGTTTTCTTGAAGCTTCCATCACTTGGCTTGGGTAGGCAGGGCAAGGGACACTCATCTCTCAGCCACAGACCTTCTCCTCCCTGGCAGGGGAACGCCATAGGCTGAGGGTTGCGAAGGCCATTTTTGCTTTCTCTTGGTAAGTCTCTGGCTACATCTGACAATGCGTCTACTGCACAGGGTCCTGGCAGGAAACAGAGGACACACTCAAAGGGTAAAACTGGAGAGAGCTTAGAGGCCACAAAAAGGTACAGGCAGTGTTCAGGGGGCCACTAGTGAACAACAGGCATCTTGAGTCTAAGGGACATTTGACAGAGATGTTTCCAGAACCTTGGGAGATCTAGGGCTATTGGATGGATGCTGCAACATTCAGTAAAGAGATGCTGCCACTAAAACGAAGACCAAGTAGAGAGGGACATGGGAATAAAAAGCCTCTCTCTGGCTCTCAGATCTCCCGGAGATGCCTCCCACTGATTAAGTTCAACTCAAAGCTCAAGGTCAAGAGAGGCCAGGTGACACCCTGGGTGGCAGTCAGCCTGGCGGGAGCAAGGTGGAGAATGGTGTGAGAGGGGTGTGTTGGTGAATATTCACCATGAGCTCCTGTCTTTGCCATGTGCAGGGACTTGTCACATTGTCCACAAAACGCCAGAGAAAGTCCATTTGATGACTAATGACCCATCGCACCTTCATCTTTCACAGCTCCTCTCCTCTCCTCCTGAAGGCATGGCCTCACAGCCCCAGGGCAGACTGCAAAACAGACAGGTCTAGAGCAGGGCTGGCAGCCCCTCACCTTCTGCAAAGGGTGACGTCCTATGAGGTTGGTCAACACCAAGGAAGCTCTTGCCCGGACAGAAGCTGAAAACCGCACACTCACAGCGTGAAGGAAAATTAGACTGAGTGAGTGATTACCCACCACCTTACATTCTCCAGGCCCCAGCCCCCTCCCCTGTTATTAGCATGCATAATTAAGAGCTGGCTCAGGTTTGCCAAGAGGCTGTGGGCAGAAAGGAAACAATTGTGTTAGTGACGCCCAAAGTGGAGGCAGCATTCCAAGTTGACCTTGGAGGCCCAGGGTTGACATTGCGGTATCCCCTCCCTCATTTACTTCTCCAAGGACTGTCTCAGGCAGCGTCCAGCCCAGGTGGCACAGCCTCGTGGGCAGCGCTGTGGATCGCTGCTGGCTGCCAGGAGGCAGACTTCTCAGGAGAGTTGGCTCCTCCTGAAAGTGTGGACCGACTTTGAAATCCTCATTCATCAATGTCAGGGCTCCTGCAGACAGGACGAGGCCCAGTGAAGCTCAGACTGGGAGGAAGAGGCCCACGGACACATCAACTCCTTGTCACACACAAGCTATCATAGATCATGCATATCATTGCTCATCTTTTCCTCTCCCACAGTCAGCTGGGGTGAGGGTGGGCACTTGTGGGGACATGAGATAGAAAAGGGAGGAGGGGGCTCTGTGCAAATCCATCATGGCTGAGCTCCCCAGGAAAGATGCTTGCGGGCTGACTCAGAGCCTTGTGGGGCCCAGACCTTGCCTAGGATGGCTGGAGATGATGGGGTGAGTCAGGCTCAGGTTGCAGACTGTGGTATAGGTATCCAGGGCCAGCAGGCACCTGCCTAAAGCTGAGCTCTCGCTAGTGAGAGCAGAATTTTCCAACAGACAGATCTCCATTCAGATCTCTGATCAGCCACCCTCCCCTTGCCTTGATACCTTGGGAAAAGTGAGGCTTAGTTTCTTGACCTGGAAAATGGAAATGACAACTCACACAGTACTGTCCTGAGGATTAACTGAACTGATATATTCAGTTGCCTATCACTGTGCTTGGCACACAGTTGGCAATCAATACATGGCAGCTGTACTGTTATTGTTGGCAGGATCTCATTATTCTTGCTTGGTCAAGTTCTATGCAGTTGCAAGTCTTGGGCATTTATTTATCCACAACTGACTGACTTAGCACCTCCCACATAGCACTGGAGAAAAAGAGGTTGAAGAACTCCAAGTCCAGTGACAGAGAAGACAAGTAGTGTTAATACCTGTGATGTGGGGGCAAACATAAAAGGCTGTGGGTGTGCAGACTAGTACACGTGATCAGGGAGGGCTTCCTAGAGGAGGCAGTACAGGTGCTGAACCTTGCTGGATAAGTGGGTCTTGCCCCCAGGCAGTCACAGTGGGAAGATGGTCCAGGCAGGAGCAACAGTCATGGAGGAAGAAATAAGAGAGGCAGCTTTAGGGTAGCTGAGGGGCAGCAACAGGAGGAGGAAAGGGAGCTGAGTCCAGATGTCAACATGCCAGGCAGAGGGGTCTGAACTGCCTCCCATAGGAACAGGGTGATCCATCAAAGGTGGTCAGGAGCTTAGCATCCAACAGCCCTCCCGAACATCATCAGGACTTTGACCAAGGTGACTCAAGGCTGCCCAGGGAGGACCCCAGGCGGGGCCTGCATGGCCCACTGATGACCAATGTCAGGTCAGCCTGACCACTTGGGTATTGCTGCCTGGAGATCTATCCAGGGGGCCCAGAACATCACCTACTTTATCCTCCCAGGACTCCTGCCTGTGCCTGTGCCTATGGCTTTGAAAGAGTAACCCCCACACCCCTCAACTCACTTTCCCTCTTGTAGAAGTAGGAGGTCAGGCAGGGCTCTGCCTTGGTCCAGGTGGTCAGGACCTGGTTCCTTCTCCAGGGCTTCCAGACAGCCCATCTCTGCTAAGGAAGGGCACCAAACTTGCCCAATCCCCAACTCTGACAGCCGTCCTTCTCAGAGGCAGGAGCAGAACCTAAAATCCAATTAACTGTATGAGGAAAAGCAGAGGCCCCCACCCTCTGAACTCCCTGCTTCCGCTCTTCAGTATCAGGCTGGCTGTGTGTGACTGCGATTGCTGCTGTGAGGACAGAAAGCTGCACAGGGAGGCTCACTCTCCACGTTCCCGAAAAGCTGGATGTCCCACACAGCTTCTGTCCCAGGTAGCTTCTGCAAGTGACAGGATTGTAGGCTGCCACGCAAGGCAAAGGACTTCATTTGAAGGGGAGGGGCATCATACGGATTTGGGACTGGGTTTTTAATCAAAACCCGGGGTGATCTCAGAAAAGTCATTTAAATTTTGTGAGCCTCAGTTTTCTCCCCTGTGTTATGGAGATGACGACACTACTGGTGAGAATTAATTTTGTTAATGAATGTCTATTTTTCTCATGCAGGGAACTCTGAACCCTGGCCAACATGGTAATATGGTAAGAGGTTATATTTTCTGCAGATTTCAGAAAAAAATATTATATTAAAGCAGATAAACAGGGGCTGGAGCAGTGGCTGAGTGGTTACAGAACTTGCCTGGCATGCACAAGGACGCGGGTTTGAACCCCAGCACCTTGTACACAAGGAAGTGTTGGAGCAACAAAAGCCACATGAAAAACTAAATAAAATTGATTCTCTCTTTCTCTCTCTCACTGTCCTCTCTCTTTAAAAAAAATCTTTTAAAAAAAAGCAGTTTAGCATATACTCTGGAGAAGCATAAAGCACTGCAATGAATTACAAAGATCACCGATGTGAACTCTTCAGGTTACAGCCAGTCCTCTGGGTCCTGCTTCTTGCTTTGCTGTCATTGCGGGTGTGCAAACCAGTTCACCAGGCAGGCACAGCGCAGGGGACGACCTCCTTCACCAAAGGCCCGGAGAGGATGTTATTTACCCACCGTCTACCAACAGATCTCTCCAGGCATGGCATCTTTGGGTACACTTTGCCCATGAACTTCAACTTGTAACCACCTCTACCTGAGTCGTCTGTCTATACAATCATGGAAAAAGTCCTAGACTAGGTATAGTCTGGAAGCAATTCAGAGAGCAGGACCGCAGGAAACCTGCCCAGGATAGTGAGATGGGCAAGAGGAGATGAGCAACTGCTCATGTAGGCAGCAGAAACCCTGAGAACCATGGGAAGGGAAAAAATGTAGGACCAGAGAGCCCTAAGGAATAAATGGATACAGAGACACACCATGCTGAGAATCACACAGAGGGGGCTCAAGACCACGGGGCAGCTGCTGACCAGGCAGGGAGCAAGAGCTGCAGGGAGGGAAACAACGGCCATCACTAAATACGAAAGCGACCTCTCTGCATCCCAGACACTGATTTATTCCTGTTGCTCTATCGCAGGCCTCGTTTAACAGCCAATCCCCCGTGGCCCGTTGATCATGTCCTGCTAGGATACCAAGGAGCCGTCTCAGCCAAGCCTTGTGACCATTCTCCCTCCTCGAGCTCACTGCGCTTGGTTTAGGGAACATAGCCATCTGCTTGTTCAAAGCACATTAGCCCAGCGACACCCCGGTTTTTTCGGTTGTGGTCTATGTGATCGAAGTCAGATAAGCACAGACCGTATGCAGTTTTAATGAATAACTGTGGTGAAGTATATTTAAAAGTATAGATTTTTCGTGGCAATACAAATGTTGAAGGGGGGACAAAAGCCCACACCCCATGCCCCATTTAATTAATTTTATTTCTGCTGAAGTGCACAGTTATAGGCCTAGTGCTTGTCATTGATCAGTTTTGATCAACTGGCTGAGAATATTATTCTTTCATGCCTGAGATTCTTAAAGAGAACTGGGGAGTGTGTTTAGCTGGTATACCCATTATTTATGCCTCTAGGTATAAGACACTTTTCCGGAACTTGCCATCATCTGAAGGTGGGCCCCAGAGCTGTACATTTGGGTCCATAAATTCCAAGGATACGGTATGACCCACAGTGATAAGCTCTGGCATTTCAGAATGTCCCCTGCCATTGCACCCCAAACAATGACCCCAAAACATAAAACTTCATGTTCACCCAAATCTGTGAATCATTTCTGAAACTGTCACTTTATTTCCACCAAATAGCTCTGCAGTTCTCTGAAATGTGGGGTACTACTGAGCCGAGGGCATTTCATCGATGGGAAATGAGCACAGTCTCCAGTTGTCATCTGCTCAATCCTCCTGTCCGTGTTGAGTCTGAATGTCTACATGTCCTAGAACAAATCAGCGCTGCTTCCCCCCTGCAGTTTCCAGTTCTCTGTGTTCAGATTTCTTCAGGAAAAAAAAAGTAATGAATCATAGGGTATCCAACACATCGGGCCTCTCAGTGGTGTGAAAGTATTTGAATGAGTCTTTTGGGCAAGTGCCCACCACCCAGCAACCCAGGCACAAGAATGAAATAGGATGGAGGCAGTGGGCAAGCTTGGGAGTGCCTCCCCCATCCTATCGCGCAATACACCTGTCTCACAGTCTGTGAAGCATCAGATGGCTGATGGTTTTTTGACTTGAGTGAACTATTGAGACCTCCTTTCCCCCTCAAATATACTGTCAGGGAAAGAGCTCGGCTTTTCACATTTCATCAAAGCTTCGCACACTCTACCAGTAGGGAATAAGGCCTTACCAGAGTAAGTACACGAGATCATTAAGTAAAACAAAATGTTTAATTAAAAATGTCAAGTGGGCAGCTTGGGGTCGAGCGGGACAGATTTGGCCTAAAGGCTTGATGTTGTATACGCTTATAGAAAAGAATCCATAAATAAGCCCAGCTGGGAAATTGAAAACATATGTAACATAGATTACAAGTTTCGTGGGGCCATGACATAAATTTCTTTGAGTGCATTTGATTTCTTTCAGGCCATACAACAGCCACTGGGACCAGCACTTCTATTCATGCCTGCCCCTAACTCAATCAAAATTAGGAGACCCCTGGGTAAACTGTCACTACACTCAAAATGTCCCTTCCATCTGTACTCAGCCCTCTGAGATGTGGATTATTAATACCATTTTATTGATGAGTAAATAGAGTCCTTAGAAAGGTCTAGGGGAGGGGTTAGACTTCAATACCAGCGTCCTTTCCTTTAAACCTCAGCCTCCTTCCCCTACCACCTGTTTAGGTGCAGCTTTAGAGACATAATTTCCTTGTGGTATAGTTCTCAAACTTCAGGGTGCCTACTTGAAAAATACTACAAATCAGCAGATTTGGAGTTTCTGCATCTCAGAACTACAGATGAGGGTCAGGCCTCTGCATGTTATAGAGATGCCCAAGACGGCTGCGTCGCAGGGGCGGAGGGACCATGCTTTGGACTCTTCAGCCATGACATCTCCTCCCACTCATTCCTCTGCCTCTGCATGCACCCTGCACCCCGACCCACTTCAGAGAGAAAACCACCCAGGACCTTCCGCTCCAGGCCTGGAACCCAGGGGCAGTCCTCACAGCTTCCTAGCAAGAGAACGACAGAAAATGAAGCTCCTTCCACACCCAGCGCGCGTTAGGAGTGACGTTCGCAACCGTGACCTGTGAAACAGCTGTCTCCCACCCTCTCTGCAGCTAATGGGGACGGAGCAGCCTGTTCAGCCCTCCTCCACGAGCGGGGCCCTGGCCGAGATCCTCCAGAAAGCAGAGTTTATGATTCCGTCTCTGGCATTTAAAATTAATATGCCTATTAAGAGAGCAGGTGAGTCCTTTCAGGGCAAATGTCTTTTAATTTTTTCCCCAGGGTGAAGGACACTTAGCTCATACTCAAAGTCAGCTGGTTCCATGGGACCTTGAAGTATTTGGGGCTTAACTACACAGGATGAGAATGTTGTACACACCTTCCTGCTGCATTTTCTCAAAACAGGCTCTGGCTCTTGCCCTTGGGGCCTCAGGAAAGAACTACGGAGGCCTTTATGGCCAGGAATCCAGCCTCTCCCAGGTCCGGTCTCCCTGCCTGCGCTACCCATAGGCCCACACTTCCCCACTCACGCATCCATCCGACCATTCACCCTGAGTCCTTCCATTCCTTCTTCACTTTCCCAGTCAGCCAGCCATGTTTCTCATGCTTCTGCTCATCATACACTTATTGAGCACCTTTGGTGTACAGGCATAATGAATGATCCTCCCCACCACTAAGCAGTTTTTACTTC